>APFE031245160.1:0-14742 GCA_000404065.3 Pinus taeda | reverse complement strand
GGTGTGTTGTATCATCCGGGACCAATCAGGATAGTTCTCCATGCCAGTGAGAACTATTCCTACGATAAAGATGATTGAATGCATTCTGTAAAAAAAACTTATGCTGATAGAGAAACAATATATATGTTATACCTTCCACTTCTCAAGCATATAACATATTGCCATAAAAATTAATAAAATTTCATTCCACGCTCACCCCACCAATGAAACAACAGCATTTGAAAATGTATTTGACACCATTCACCATACAATAATTTCACACCTCTGTATATTGACCAGTGCAATATCCAAACTATAACGTAAACAAGAATTATTTCATCTCAGTACCTTTCTTTAAATGTACGCCGGAGGCCAATTGTAAACATTGATATCACATCTACTGCACTAAAATCCCACTGACCCAACCATACAATAGTATTATTCTTTAACAATTCTGTAATAAATGTCTATCTAATTCTCAACAGAACCAGAACCAGAACATCTCGAATATAAATACACAGGTGCTTGCGTTTTTTTTCAAGAAATATTGGCATTGTCCGAAACCCCGATCCTCTCCTCAAGATGGAATTGGCTGCAACTATACTCACCATTACAGTTTTTCTTTTTACTATTTTTGTTGGGTTAACCTTGCTTTGGAAGCCTTCACCACGTTTGAAAACTAAGCGCATCCCCACCGTCTTCTGGAACGCACCCCACGGACCAAAGCATCAGCTATCAACACACGCCACCACCCTTTTCTTGAACACTCGCGACAATACGCATGTCAACCTGAGTACCAACACTGGATGCTTCTCGAACTTCTATTCGGAGAACGCAGGAGTTATCTCACACTCCAGCAGCACATCTCCACGTTTCTCAGGGATTATCACATGTCCAGGCGTTCAAACCAGGCAGTGTGCAGTCTCAGGGGTTCATACCATGTCAGTCAGAGAGCGCAGAGATACCATGTCAGAGGAATATCAGACAGAGAGCGTAGGGATGGCAGACAGAAGCAGGTAAGGTACTCAGTTATTGAATTATATGGGGAGAAGTGGAGCAGACCAGGAGTTACACGGACACAAAGGCTAAAAAGAGGAGCTGGCTCTGATACCATGTCAGACCAGGAGTAACTCCAGTTTGGAAAAACTGATACGATTTATTTGATTAGGTAGCTATTGCTATATACAAAGAATGTGACTGCTCAGTTCATCTTCTTGATGACTGTTCACATTCCAAATTCACCCAATCGCAGAGGATTAGGTGTCAACAAATACACTGGCGTACTGATCTTTGATCCATTTGTTTGAGGAGTTACTTGAAATGTTTGACCTGTGTGGAAATACCCTGTTTGTCAAACATGGGTGACAATAGTTCTGTTGGGAAATGGCCAATCATTCAAATCTGGAATCTAAATGTTTGTATGCAATTCAGTTGGACAGAATCCTCTACATAATATGGCGGTGAGAGAATAGTTGTTTTATGTTTTCTTTTCTATTTACCTGCTACTGTTGCAGAACTTTTTCGAAGAGGATATCCATTTCACGTTCAGAAACTTTCCTCTAAGAAAGAGAATATGATCTAACTGTCTATTTTCTTGGTTTATAATTTTGATTTAGCAACGATTGAAGTATGTTATGTTGGCTCCTTTAGGTTATCTCTATCTCACTTTAGAAAGATCCCTTCCTCTTGCCAGGCTTTCTAAATTCTCTGTAGGACATAAAAGGTTTCGACTTTGAAATTGTTCACTGCTTGTATTAATATTCTCCATGTCTCATAGTATGATAGTATCCCAGAGTCCCCCAGGTCCGTCCACTTTCTGTATCATATCTTACAAACAAATACGTAGGTTTGTTAGCTTCAATGTGTCTCAAAGTCCATTTTTATTGCAAGTAGCTTTCCTTTGGTGGAAGGGTCAAATATTTTAAGGGTCACGCATTTTCTAAACCTCCCTGATTCTTGGATCAAATATATAAGTTCAATGCCAACAGAGACATTTGTCTGTTTCTATCCCTCTTAGCTTTTCAGCAAATTCGTTATCATCTGAACCAGTTTACATAGCTTACCTGGGAGGGGAAGCTACATGCAGATTAATACAAATGTACGTATTGTTTTAACCAGTAAAATCAAATTTTAAATTGTGTTCTGGAAAAAGGCAGGGCACATAGATGTTATGGATGGTAAGTTGGAGAATTTATGTGGACCGTAAATAATATTTTTTTTCTTCGATTGAAAATGAAGATCAAAATATACGCTGTCATTTTTGTTGCTGCAAAATATATGCTTTCTTTCTTGGTTGTTTTCAAGTGTTTTATATAATCTGGCAAAATTGTTCTTCTGGATGCAGCCAAAACGATGGTCCTTCAATTCAAAGACACTATTGAAAAGCAGTGAACAGTCTTCAAGGTAGTTTATAATCTAGATGTTTAGGCTTTTGTTCCTTCTGATTTTGACTGAAACATGATAACTTTTTTATAGTGGGAGTTCTGATTGGAGGTTTGTTAGGATTTTCCAACTATTTGGAGAATTATGCATGGTTTTATATGAAATGACCTGTCAGATAAAAAATGTTGAGATTGGGAAACATGTACCTTGTGAATAAATATAACTTCAAATTTACTAATTTCAGAGTAGATATTCTGCCAGATAAAATTTTTCTGGCTTTAGAGAGCATGATTCTTTGGCTGCAGTAACCTTAAAGCATGGTCCTTTTTGGGTTGTAGGCTGCCTCCAATGATTGAAGATATTCTAGGAGTCGAAAGGACAATTGAACTGGATGAAACCATCAAACCCCCAGAGAGGTCATTCTGGGCCAAATATGTAAGTGGCTTGCCCTATATTGCTATATCAATTCTATTTTCGTTCTAAACATAATGAATGTCTAAATAAAACTGTCAAGTTCATATTTGTGTAGCTGCAGTAAATGGATGGAGATATTTAGATCTGCGTGTAAGGTTAACACTTCAAAATGTTTCTTGCAGTGGATGTACCTTGTTCCATTGGGTTTGACTGTTATGAATTCCGTAACCCAGGCAATGAATATGCCAGAGGAGCAGGCTGCAGGACAAGCACCACAGCGGATATCGAATTCAGGAGCTCGTAGGAGGTGATTGAATGGTTGGAAGCTTAATCCATGAGAGAACTCCTACTAATTCAGGATTCTGTTCAAGCTTAAGATTGCTTTTAGTCGAAAGTATTAAGAGCATGTACTTTTTTTCACGCTGAAGCCAAATCTAAAGTGACAAAATGACCGAGGGTTGAAATAACTAATTCCATTACAGTCGTCTTGTATTTTTTACATTTCCAGAACTAGCTTGCATTCATATCAAGGTGCCCATCCACTAGAATCACAAAACATAGTACTGAATTTGAACCATGTTCTAGCAATGTATCATACCATTCTTTAGAGCACTGTTAGGACAATAATCGTTTGACTTGATCATTTTTCAGTACAAGGCACGATCCATGTAAGTGCCCCATGTAGTGCAAACTTACGAGATCACTAACTTTAAAACTATCATGCAATTGGCCAATAGAAGCGACACTTGCTTTGCCAGAATTTATTCCACTGTAACTTCATTTAATTTGCTTGTTAATCTATCTTTGTGGTAATGACCCTAACCAAAGCCACGCATAAATCTTAAGAATCGCAAGACATTAAAAACAAGATTACTCTCAATTAACTTGTGGCCTATCTTTAATCACTTTTCTCATCTTAGTTTTTAACCTTTTAGTGTCTCCGAAAACTAGGTGGCAACTCCAATTGCCTTCCGAGTGTTCAAGCCTGGCCCTTTTTTATTGGCGGGGTGTGTGGTACTTGTGCTAATTTCGAGAGTTACCGGAGCTGAGGTTATATGGTGGTAAAATGTCAACGCGGAGAGCGGTACACATGGAACGGAGATTGCAATACGATAAATGCAACCTCCCCATGTTAAAACAGAGAAAAATATGTAGTTAGTTGAATATTGTTACCAGGAAAGCGAAGATTGTTGGTGGTTGCAGTTTTCCTTTGTGAGGGTTCGTGCAAATGCTTTAGTGGCGTAGCATAAGATAGGATGGAGCGTCTTCATTGATACACAAAACATATAAACACTAGTAATATTTATGATCCATATTATAAAATATAAGTAACTTGCCCGAGCAGCAGCTAGAGCTGTATGCACTATATTTGCAGAAGTTTACCGCGTGAGGATAATGAGTTTTGATTGTGATATTGGATAATTATGAATATTTCCTTGGTTAGAAGTTCGCTGAGTAAGTCATTGTGCGAAGTTAATTGGATGAGGAAAATGAATTTTGAATGGGATAGTGGATGTTAATGAATATTGTTTTGGTGAGAAGTGAGTCGAGGAAGTCATTCTGCTGAGGTTGATTTTTTCACAAATATTTGAAGAATAAATTTATAGAACAAAGATTTGGATATTATATAATTTTGCTTTTGTGATGTTTCTTTTTTAAGAAAATCATTACTATCAAAGGGGCTGGAAATGATGTCTCATGGTAGTGAATGTCTCGTCATAGCTTTACCATGGTTGGATGAGAAAATCAAGAGAGCAGAATTCCAACTCCCAACTGTTCTTAACATGTTTGCCTCATCGAATCAAATCCTTAGCTGAATAGAGAATGTAAAGTATAAATTTGAGGTGGCTAGAAGCTAGGGAAATGGGCATATAATGTAGAAAGATCCAAAATAGCAAGTGTGTAATAATTGAATAATAAAAAATGGATAAGTAAATACGCTAATATGAGAGGAAATCAAAATAATGAAACAAGATGGAATATTAACGAAATCGTTACCTAGAGATGTTTGAGTATTTTCATAAAGACCGACAATTTCTTAAAAAATATGATTGATAGAATTCAATACCAATCATTGAAAGAGTACCAATCATTGAAAGAGACTTAGAGTAGGATGGCCTTTTTTTCCTAAAAGAATTGTATGGAAAGCATACTTTTTAGATTGTGCCGAATGTTTGACAAATTACATAATTTTAAATAATTCTTAGTACTAGTTTTTGTCATAAAAAATGAAAATCACGTGAATCTCTAATACAATAAACGAATTGTTGTTGAGTTTTTTTACATTCTCCAAATGCAACTTATCAAATGTATTCCTGACACGAATGTGATCTTAAAACAAAATTATGTTTCAGAGTGTATACATATAGTCCAAGATGAAGCGCATCTACTTAATTTCACAATAAGTAATTTATTTGAACCCTATCACCGAAAAATACATCACTTCTATTCCAACTAACAGATTCCAACTAACAGATTCTTATTTAATGTCTTTGGGTTTGTGTCATGAATATATGGGTTTATGTCATGAATTTATGGATAAAGGAAAAAGAAGGAGAAATAGAAAAAGCACCTTTTTATTTTTGGATGGATGAGATCTCATGGAAGAGAGTGAGCAACCAGAAGCAAGGTTGGTAAAAATAATGAAAATTCATGAAAAAGAAAAATAAATTAATTTGAAGGTAAAATTTGCATGCATTTAATAATTCATTTTATTATTTTAAATAAAAAATTTAATAACAAGTATTTAAAAAATATTAAATGGTTATATAAAAAATTAATAATATATTTCTTAGAGAATTTTTTCGGATTGAGATCTCATAGGATTTTTGGGGCCTATCTCAATCAGAAAAGTTCTCTCTCTAAACATTATGGATCACATAAGTCTTCAAAAATATATTTCTTTTTAAACTTAATAAATTATAGCTAAATAAATTAAAAAAAAAAATTATGACTTAAATTAATGGAAAAGTATCTACTTATTTTAATTTCTTTTAAAAACATTATTACAAAAATAATATTATAAAAATAACTTTTATCAATATATAAAGAATACAAACAATGTTATCTATTGAATTTTGGTTGTCATTGATGTCAACCCAAGCAACACTAGAATATTCCCCGCCTTTGTTGACTAAAATGACATGGCAATTCATGGTTTTTTGAAACAAGACCACCTTTATTGGATTCTCTTCGTCTTGCTAATTCCGACGATATATGATACGTCACGAGAGATACAAAGTGTAAGAGATGAAGCCCCCATCTTGCTAATTCCGCCGATATATGATATGCTAATTTCGACAGTATATTATATGCCACGAGAGCTACAAAGTGTAAGAGATGAAGCCTCCATATTGAAGGCCAAAACCCGAAATAAGGTGACATGACAACTTATTATTGATTCGTGGGCTTAAAAGAAATTTATTAAATTAATGTTTGCTCCAAACTATGAGATTTGAAATTTGAATTCCATTTTCCATCCTTCATTAAAGTCAACCTAAGGTTAAGAATCATTTTGGCTCCAAAAGAATTTGAATTTTAAAATTCAAAATAGCCTTCTAAGTCAAGTTGGCCTCATTTAGTTTTTTGGTCGCAAATGAAAAAAATAATTTTAATTTTAATTTTATTTTCCCTTCGAAAATTGCTAGTCAACTCCCTCAATAATGTCTTCTAAAAAACTTTAAGGGCTATTATTTTCCTCATCAAACACAGATCTAAAGTTTAGAAATCCTTGCGGCCAGGAGTAGTCAAAGCATATCTTAAGGAGTGGTCGAAGTTCTGAGTTTGGTTTGGGCTTAATGTTTATCTGTCTACCATGGGTATACGTTGGGTTGCTTCTCTGTTGCGGGTGGAATGGCTCTTTTGATTTTTGGTAAAATTCAGAGTTTTTGTGGTGTAGGTTTGACCTCAGATGTTTAAGCTAAATCCGGCCATGTTCTTGCACCGAACCTAATTGTAGCTCTTAAAGACCGACAATTTCTTAAAAAGTATGATTGATAGAATTCAATACCAATCATTGAAAGAGGCTTAGAGTAGGATGGCCTTTTTTTCCTAAAAGAATTGTATGGAAAACATAATTTTTAGATTGTGACGAATGTTTGACAAATTACATGATTTTAAATCACTCTTAGTACTAGTTTTTGTCATAAAAAATGGAAATCACGTGAATCTCTAATACAATAAACAAATAAACGAATTGTTGTTGAGTTTTTTTACATTCTCCCAAAGCAACTTTTTTTCCAGGTCAGAAAAAGCTATATATAATTTATATAAAAGATTCTCCAAATGCAATTTATCAAATGTATTCCTGACACGAATGTGATGTTAAAACAAAATTATGTGTCAGATTGTATACATATAGTCCAAGATGAAGCACATCTACTTAATTTCACAATAAGTAATTTATTTGAACCCTATCACCGAAAAATACATCACTTCTTCCAACTAACAGATTCTTATTTAATGTTTTTGGGTTTGTGATTCTTATTTAATGTTTTTGGGTTTGTGTCATGAATATATGGGTTTATGTGATGAATTTATGGATAAAGGAAAAAGAAGGAGAAATAGAAAAATCACCTTTTTATTTTTGGATGGATGGGATCTCATGGAAGAGAGTGAGATCCCTTTCATAAAAAAAGAAAAATAAATTAATTTGAAGGTAAAATTTGCATGCATTTAATAATTATTTTATTATTTTAAATAAAAAATTTAATAAAAAGTATTTAAAAAATATTAAATGGTTATATAAAAAATTAATAATATATTTCTTAGAGAATTTTTTCGGATTGAGATCACATAGGATTTTTGGGGCCTATCTCAATCAGAAAAGTTTTCTTAAACATTATGGATAACATAAGCCTTTAGAAATATATTTCTTTTTAAACTTAAAAAATTATAGCTAAATAAATTTAAAAAAAAATTATGACTTAAATTAATGGAAAAGTATCTACTCATTTTAATTTCTTTTAAAAACATTATCACAAAAATAATATTATAAAAATAACTTTTATCAATATATAAAGAATACAAACAATGTTATCTATTAAATTTTGGTTGTCATTGATGTCAACCAAGCAACACTAGAATATTCCCAGCCTTTGTTGACTAAAATGCATGGCAATTCATGGTTTTTTTAAACAAGACCACCTTTATTGGATTCTCCTCGTCTTGCTAATTTCCACGGTATATGATATGCTAATTTTGACGGTAAATGATACGTCACGAGAACTAAAAAGTGTAAGAGATCAAGCCCCCATCTTGCTAATTCCAACCGTATATGATATGCTAATTTCGACGATATATGATACGTCATGAGAGCTACAAAGTGTAAGAGATGAAGCCCCCATCTTGAAGGTCAAAACCCGAATTAAGGTGACATGACAACTTATTATTGATTTGTGGGCTTAAAACAAATTTATTAAATTAATGTTTGCTCCAAACTATGAAATTTGAAATTTGAATTCCATTTTCCATCTTCATTAAAGTCAACCTAAAGTTAAGAATACTTTTAGCTCCAAAAGAATTTTAATTTTAAAATTAAAAGTTGGCCTCATTTAATTTTTTGGTCCCAAATGAAAAAACAATTTTAATTTTAATTTTATTTTCCCTTCGAAAATTGCTAGTCAGCTCCCTGAATAATGTCTTCTAAAAAACTTTAAGGGCTATTATTTTCCTCATCAAACACAGATCTAAAGTTTAGAAATCCTTGCGGCCAGGAGTAGTCGAAGCATATCTTAAGGAGTGGTCGAAGTTCTGAGTTTGGTTTGGGCTTAACGTTTATCTGTCTACCATGGGTATACATTGGGTTCCTTCTCTGTTGCAGGTGGAATGGCTCTTTTGATTTTGGGTAAAATTCAGAGTTTTTGTGGTGTAAGTTTGACCTCAGATGTTTAAGCTAAATCCGGCCATGTTCTTGCACCGAACCTAATTGTAGCTCTTAAAGACCGACAATTTCTTAAAAAGTATGATTGATAGAATTCAATACCAATCATTGAAAGAGGCTTAGAGTAGGATGGCCTTTTTTTCCTAAAAGAATTGTATGGAAAACATAATTTTTAGATTGTGACGAATGTTTGACAAATTACATGATTTTAAATCACTCTTAGTACTAGTTTTTGTCATAAAAAATGGAAATCACGTGAATCTCTAATACAATAAACAAATAAACGAATTGTTGTTGAGTTTTTTTACATTCTCCCAATGCAACTTTTTTTCTAGGTCAGAAAAAGCTATATATAATTTATATAAAAGATTCTCCAAATGCAATTTATCAAATGTATTCCTGACACGAATGTGATGTTAAAACAAAATTATGTGTCAGATTGTATACATATAGTCCAAGATGAATCACATCTACTTAATTTCACAATAAGTAATTTATTTGAACCCTATCACCGAAAAATACATCACTTCTTCCAACTAACAGATTCTTATTTAATGTTTTTGGGTTTGTGTCATGAATAACAGATTCTTATTTAATGTTTTTGGGTTAGTGTCATGAATATATGGGTTTATGTGATGAATTTATGGATAAAGGAAAAAGAAGGAGAAATAGAAAAATCACCTTTTTATTTTTGGATGGATGGGATCTCATGGAAGAGAGTGAGATCCCTTTCATAAAAAAAGAAAAATAAATTAATTTGAAGGTAAAATTTGCATGCATTTAATAATTATTTTATTATTTTAAATAAAAAATTTAATAAAAAGTATTTAAAAAATATTAAATGGTTATATAAAAAATTAATAATATATTTCTTAGAGAATTTTTTCGGATTGAGATCACATAGGATTTTTGGGGCCTATCTCAATCAGAAAAGTTTTCTTAAACATTATGGATAACATATGTCTTTAGAAATATATTTCTTTTTAAACTTAAAAAATTATAGCTAAATAAATTTAAAAAAAAATTATGACTTAAATTAATGGAAAAGTATCTACTCATTTAAATTTCTTTTAAAAACATTATCACAAAAATAATATTATAAAAATAACTTTTATCAATATATAAAGAATACAAACAATGTTATCTATTAAATTTTGGTTGTCATTGATGTCAACCAAGAAACACTAGAATATTCCCCGCCTTTGTTGACTAAAATGCATGGCAATTCATGGTTTTTTTAAACAAGACCACCTTTATTGGATTCTCCTCGTCTTGCTAATTCCGACGGTATATGATATGCTAATTTTGACGGTATATGATACGTCACGAGAACTACAAAGTGTAAGAGATCAAGCCTCCATCTTGCTAATTCCAACCGTATATGATATGCTAATTTCGACGATATATGATACGTCATGAGAGCTACAAAGTGTAAGAGATGAAGCCCCCATCTTGAAGGTCAAAACCCGAATTAAGGTGACATGACAACTTATTATTGATTTGTGGGCTTAAAACAAATTTATTAAATTAATGTTTGCTCCAAAATATGAAATTTGAAATTTGAATTCCATTTTCCATCTTCATTAAAGTCAACCTAAAGTTAAGAATAATTTTAGCTCCAAAAGAATTTTAATTTTAAAATTAAAAGTTGGCCTCATTTAATTTTTTGGTCCCACATGAAAAAATAATTTTAATTTTAATTTTATTTTCCCTTCGAAAATTGCTAGTCAGCTCCCTCAATAATGTCTTCTAAAAAACTTTAAGGGCTATTATTTTCCTCATCAAACACAGATCTAAAGTTTAGAAATCCTTTCGGCTAGGAGTAGTCGAAGCATATCTTAAGGAGTGGTCAAAGTTCTGAGTTTGGTTTGGGCTTAACATTTATCTGTCTACCATGGGTATACGCTTGGTTCCTTCTCTGTTGCAGGTGGAATGGCTCTTTTGATTTTGGGTAAAATTAAGAGTTTTTGTGGTGTAAGTTTGACCTCGGATGTTTAAGCTAAATCTGACTATGTTCTTGCACCGAACCTAATTGTAGCTTATAGAAATCCCATTGCAAAACTCATAGAAATCCGCATGTCCGAAAGGGATTCGTTGTCTGGCTCTAAAGAAATCCAAGAATAGTATACCTTCAAAGCTTTGTTGTTGGTTAAGGGACATTCCGCCACTCTCGAAGGTAATTTATTCAATCGTCTTGGAACAGAGTGGTAAGAATGCGAGCCTCTGAGGCACTTATGTGATAACAATTCGACACTATTTAGGGCTCAATTCAGTGAAGACCCAAGCTTTGTTTGAAGGGGATATAGGTCGGCTACAAAAATTTGATCAATTTGAGTTCTAGAGAAACGTTGGCCTAACAATTCGACACTATTTAGGGCTCAATTCAGTGAAGACCCGAGCTTCGTTTGAAGGGGATATAGGTGGGCTACAAATATGTGATCAATCTGAGTTCTAGAGAAATGTTGGCCCATGACTTCTTGATGATCAATTGGTGCCATCCGCACTCTTCTAAAGTGCAATATTTTCCAAAGTTATAACCATGAATTGGGTCGTCTCTTAAATCCCCTTCGAGCCTTGTATACTTTATGGAAGTTGAAAATCAAGTTAAGGCAGAGGTTGTTTGAATGCATTTTTTTAAGCCACCTTCTGCACAAAAATAGTTTCTTACAATGGTCATTAAGCAGAATTTAAGACGGATCTGGAGGTTTCCTCTATTTTAATTACTGAACTTTAATTGGCTGAATTTTCTCACTGTTTCAAAGCTGATCTGGTGTGAAATTTCAAGCAAGTATTCTCATGCCCTAACCAGTGATTTAAGAGTTAATTCAACACTTATGCTTGGATCAACGTACATGTGGTTTTAATCTAGTTCTTGTAATATCATTGAAAGCACTATTCAAAGGGTTTGTAATATCATTGAAAGCACTATTCAAAGGGTTTGTAATTGATGATTGTTTGCCTTACAAGTTTGATCATTGGTGGAACTTGCCTTACAAGTTTGATCATTGGTGGAACAATTCAGTTTGACCAGAATTGCATTGGCAACATCTTTAGTTAACTTCAGAAGGCATCAGAAGTACATGAACTCTTATTTAGTCTACTAGTCACATCACTTTGCAGAAAATTTTATAAGTATGGTTTGGGTAGTAGTATGGGTTTTACTGTTGAAGTAGTCTGGTTTGGTATTGTTTTGTAGAAGTTTGATTTTGTAAGTGAGCTATTATCCTTGGTACGGGAGCCAACAGTTGTTTGCATATTCTATTATCATTTTCAAGGTGGTTGGGTGGTGCAAGGCAGGTGATTGACGTAACCTTGAAGTTGTAGCATGAAAACACTTTAGGGTGGCAGGGTGATGTTAGGGAAAGTTGGAGCATCCTTCCAGTTGGAGTTGAAACATATTATGTACTCATAAATGGAGTTGAAACATATTATGTACTCATAAATTATTAAGAAAATGTTTTGTAGATTTTTTACTGGAAGGATTTTTATTTACTGGAAGGATTTCCAACATTATCTAATATAAAGAAAACAAAAAATATTTAATGATTCTTCATTTAAAAATAATATATAATGATTCTAGAGTACATAAATATATTTTAAAACAAAAAGTAACTAACAAAATATAAACATTTTTTTAAAAATGAAATGATTTTATATTTTCTTTATATTCTATATTTCACATGATAATAAAATTAAATAAAAACAAAAAATTGTAACACATTCCATTTCATTGTTACTGAGAAAAAAATTGTAAATGCTGCATATATATATACCCTTCATTACATTCCTCATAAGTTGCATTTGTTTTAATCAATTTATTTATGTGTGTCGTAAGTTTGATTTGTTTTGATCAACATATTTATGTGTTAAGCTTTACTTGGAATATATTTTAAAATGAGAAACTGTTTGTCCTAGTGAAGCTTTATTATAGAATCCTCTATGATACTTAATGTTAAGGTTTCAAATTAACTTGAAATTTATTTAGTTTTTTTCCCTTGTTTTCTACCCATACTTTAGATTATATTTTAAAATTAGAAACTAGGTTTTTTTAAAGACTTTTCAAAAAGTTTAAATAAAAACATGCATCTACAGAATCTACACAAAGGGTTGTAAGCTATACCATCACTTTCACAATTAAATCTTGATCTTCAAGCCATTTGAATGTATCACATGAGAAAATTCACATAAAATCCAACAATTACAAAAAAAGACTTCACAACTAAAATAAAATCAAACATATAAACTATTAATGAAAAACCAACCATATAAACTAATGAAATGCAAGTGAAATATGATGGTAGGTCTCTGCAGTTTGGCATCAAGATCCACATAATTATTATGTTTAAAGTGGTATCAAGAAATTGTATTCAATGGTAATTACTAAATAAAAAGGGTCACAGATAATCCTAATTCTTAGATTTATGTTCCGATAATCCTAATTCTTAGATTTATGTTGTCTATATATATATATATAATATATATATATATATATATATATATATTATAATATATAATATATATATCTTCGGTTCTGACGGATCGTGGTAGATTCTTTGCAGATCTTCGCAGATCTCACATTCTTCTCTGAGGCACTTCGCATTCTTCGCATTCTTCGAAACGGTGGATCGTCTGCGGGTCTTCAGTTCTTCGGTGGATCATCTTCGGTTCTGACGGATCGTGGTAGATTCTTTGCAGATCTTCGTAGATCTCACATTCTTCTCTGAGGCACTTCGCATTCTTCGCATTCTTCGAAACGAGTCTGTGGCAGATCTTCGCATTCTTCGCAGATCTTCACATTCTTCGCAGATCTCGCATTCTATTCTTTGCAGATCTTCGTAGATCTCACATTCTTCTCATTTTTTCATTATTATAGATCTCGCAGATCAGATCTCCTTGATTGGCGGGGAGTCCAACGATAAAGTCGTGGAGAGAAGAGCTCAGATTGTTTAGCGGTCAAGTCGTGGAGAGAAAGGCTCGGGTTGCTCAGCGGTCAATTCGTGGTTCTGCCGGTTTGTTTTTAAGCAGAAGAGGGTCCGCATTCACTGTGTGTTGGCCCCCGCTGATTCTTCATGTTAAGCGCAATCCCGGCAAAGCCCTTGTCGTTTTTCACTGTTCGTAACGTGATTCAAATGCACTTTTGCTTGAAGTTCATGTAAGGCTGTTCGCCGTTGCAGATATCGGAGATAAAGATTAAATACAGTTTGAGCATCTATCCTCCGACTGTAGACATATGGGACATCTATTAAGTTCCGACCCTGTTGAATTGATGTAAGATTTAATCTCAAGCTCTTGATTGGGTGATATCGCTCTTCTCTTGATAAGGATAACATTTTCTAGATGGCTCCCAGCTTTGCGAAAATAGCTGCTGGCTCTCTGTCTGCCTCGGGGCAAGCTCCTGCCCATATTGTCAGTGAAGCCCCAGCTCCCACTGTCCAGCTGGTCCAGGCTTCACTCGATGAGGCTTTGAAGTTCTCTGAAAGTGCCCTAGTATGCCGATTCAATGGTTTTTGGCTGCAGCTGACAGCTCTCCACAGTTGGATCTCAGAGGTATGGAAGCCTCTAATTCCTGATGCAATTAATATCTACCCCTGTGCTAGGGGTTTATTTATAGTAGATTTTGAAAACCGTGAAAGCAGGCAATGTATTTTAAATTCTGGCCCTTGGTTTTGGGACAAATCAGGCCTATTCTTGAGGCCATGGTACCCATCATTCGATCCCTCAACAGCAGGCATAACCTCAGCACCAGTTTGGGTGAGACTGCCAAACCTACCCTTGCATCTCTGGAATCTCTCTTCGCTAGAAGCCATTGGAAATGCAATTGGGAAATTTTACTGCAGGTGCCCAGAAACAGAGGAATATGTTAGAACCACATATGCACGCATATGTGTGGAAATGGACTTCAGCGTCGGATTCCCAGCTGAAATACACCTAACAAGTAAATACTATGTGTGGAACTAGAAACTCGATTATGAAAGTGTCCTCTTCAGATGTCGATCTTGCTTTGAGATAGGCCACCTTGCCAAAAATTGCCCAAAAGCTTCCCAGAAAAATTCTGCTAGAAAAAATCACCACAGATCTACATGGTG
>APFE031245158.1:136348-154961 GCA_000404065.3 Pinus taeda | reverse complement strand
ACATCTCCCTTATCCTTTTTCGATTGCAATATCACATATCACAAAGTTTCATGCTCACCATAATAGAGCTTTGTCTCCCCTCACTGATTGCAATATCAGAAACTTCGCTGATATCACATATCGAAATTTCCCCTATGATTTTCACATCTAAGCCCCTTCTCCACGCACCAATTGTGATAAGATCCCCTCCACCAATAGATAAATCATCCCCCCTCCCCCCCCGATTGCGATATTGCAATTGGGGATTGCACAAAGACATAACTCCCTCCTACGCTAAACTCCCTTCCAACTTGTGATTGCGATGGACCCAAAAGGTTATGAATTATGGTTTTGAGAAGTTTCAAAGTATAGACACATCGGTGATAAGAGAATCGACACGCTGGTAGGGTTACAAATACAAAAAGTTGTGATATCCCAATTTTCCATATGATTAGTGGTAAAATGTCGGGAGGGTCGAAAAAAATTTATCAAAGAAATTCAACGCAAAACTAAGGGTAGGTAGGCCTTTTCTCTTTCCTCCAATAGGACACGTGGCAGCATAGGATTGGTCCCAATAAAGACACATGGTAGCTGACACCAGCATGACATGACCGTATGGAGGGACACATGGCATGTTGATCTGGCATTTTCAGGGGTCCTATGGGGGCATATCCGAGTGACATGTGTCACCACTTAGGGAGCCACACATGGTAGTGATGACGTCATCAATCGAAAATCAACGATTATGGGTACCAACCCACTATGCATCATGAGGAATCATGAGGAATCATCGATTATGAACCTTTGATAGGAATGGGGCTTCGAGAATGGGGCTAGCCGATGGTCACGGGAAGAGCTAAGAACCAAGAGGAGAGCAGGACAAGCGATCCCACATATCAGCGATTGCAAGGGCCAAAGGGAGAAAATAAACGCGGCATCATGAAACCATTGAACACCGATAACATTAAAAGTCATTGATAAGAAACCGCTGATATAAAGGTCGAGCCCCATGTCACAACCCTCGGTCCTATGATGCGGAAACACTGAAAGGGGCTAAAGCAAAGGGATCCAAAGTGGATCAAGACTCACTATTCTGTGACGCCTTTTGGTGTAAAAGTCTCGATGTTGTAAAGCCTTGATAGTGTGGCACGGGGCTTTGAAGGTGGATGGGTCACCAGCTAAAGCACTGAATGAAGGCCCCATAATCAGAAGATATGGCATGCTAAAGATGGGGAATTTGTTGCCTTGAAATGGAGGATAAGATCATATCGGAGGTTTGGGAACCCATCACAAATCGCTATCGGCCCATTCCCCTTTGTCATACATCTTTGCACATCTCCCTTATCCTTTTTCGATTGCAATATCACATATCACAAAGTTTCATGCTCACCATAATAGAGCTTTGTCTCCCCTCACTGATTTCGGTATCGCAAACTTTGCCAATATCGTATATCGAAATTTCCCCTCTGATTGTCACATCTAAGTCCCTTCTTCATTCGTCAATTGCGATAAGGTCCTCTTTGCCAATCGCAATAAATCCTCACCCCCCTGATTGTGCTATCGCAATTGGGGATCACATAAAAGCATAACTCCCTCCTCCATTGAACTCCCTTCCAACTTGTGATTGTGATGGACCCAAAAGGTTATGCATTATGGTTTTGAGAAGTTTCGAGGTCCAGGCACATCGTCGATCAACGAATCAGTACACCAGCAGGGTTACAACTCAAAAAGGTTGCGATATCCTAATTTTACATACGATTAGTGGTAAAGCATTGGGAGGGTCGAAAAAAATTTAACAAAGAAATTCAATGCAAAACCAAGGGTAGGTGGGCCTTTTCTCTCTCCTCCAACAGGATGTTTGGCAGCATAGGATTGTTACAGATAAAGACACATGGCAGCTGACACCAGTATGATGTGGTTGTACAGAGGGACACGTGGCATGTTGATCTGACACTTTCAGGGGTCCTATGGGGAAAAATCCAAGTGACACATGTCACCACTCAGGAAGCTACATGTGGTGGTGATGATGTTAGCAATCGGCAATCGGCGATCGGGGGTAGAAACCCACTGCATCATGAGGAATTCATCGATTTGGAATGGGGCTCCAATGACGGGGCTAGCCGATGGTCACGAGAAGAGAAAAGAACCAAGAAAAGAGAAGGACAAGCGACCCCACATATCGGAAATCACAAGGGCCAAAGGGAGAAAATAAAGGTGGCATCACGAAACTGTTGAACACCGATAACATTAAAAGTTGCTGATAAGAAACCGTCGATATAAAGGCCGAGCCCTAGGTCACAACCCTCGGTCCTATGATGCAGAAACAATGAAAGGGGCTGAAACAAAGGGAGCCAAAGGAGATCAGGACTCACTATTTTGTGATGCCTTTTGGTGTAAAAGTATCGATTCTGTAAAGCCTCGATAGTATGGTACAAGGCTTTGAAGGTGCATGGGTCAGCAACTGAAGCATTGAATGAAGGCATGGTGAAGAAACAAATCAGTATGGGGGGCTCAGGAAGATTTAATGGCTTAGCATGGAGCTCCACTCAAATATGAAATGAAGCACTGCCTTGACAAACTCCGCTTCTACTCTGTGACAAGTAAACACAGTCGATTGCTACCAACTCCTGTGGGTGGTCAAGTCGAGCAGTTAAGATGAAAGCGACGGGACCAACTGAGCAGCTAGAGGGATGCATGATGACAAAGAAATGGCCTAACTAGGGTTTTTCATAGGAACAATAGAGGGATACTTCCTCCCATCATCTATTAGTTTTCTTTATTTCCGATTATTCTATAATTTCTATTTATTTCCATGAAGGGATCAAATCCTTATTGTAATATTTTTGGGTAGCAGAGCCTTGCATGTCGAGATAGCTAGTCCTTCAGACAGTTGGAGATCAGGTGAAGATATTTTTGTAAATTGTTGATTCAAATCCCTCCCCTTCTCTGTATAAATAAGGGGAAGAAACACTTAATACATGTTCCGGAATTTCAGACCCGCGGGGGTCTAAATTCTGAGATGCCATTCTTGGTTCTAAATTACTTATTCATGGGGGGGACTTGGCTGATACACTGCTGAATGTTATGGACTGGTTATTTTGACCCTCCAAATATTAATGAATCTATCTTGGTGATTCCAAGTAGATCAATACGTAGTATGTTTCCTCTTTGTAAATCTCATTTCATTTGTGTTGTCTTTTCTCTGAAATAGTGTAATGAAGCAATTGGTTTATCTCTTATTCATGGATTTATCTAGGCTACTAAATAAGCAAAAATTCCCTACGTTTAAGACAAAGTTAATTCTATTAGTCTGTAACCTACAATACCTGTACAAGGCAGATTTACTATTATTATTTGATTAACATGTGGTACTTGTGTGAGCCCATATTTACTCATGTTGTTTGGCGATAATGGTACCTATGTTATATCTGGTATGAATCCTCAATAAGCACTCCACTGTTTCTACTTTTCCACCTCCTCCCTCTTCCATATTTTCGCTGAAACATTGTTTCTTAGGATTTTGTTTGTTTATAGCCCTGCGCATCTATTTCCCTCCTTCCTCTCCTCCTCTCCACCTTTATTACAACTTCAATATTAAGTTGTCTCATTGTAGTGTGTTGGCCACCAAAACAAGACATTTCTCTTTGAGATCACCCCAATTTACCCCCTGAATTTGGATACATGTATTGACTTGAGTCTACCTTAATGAATGCCTATTAAAAAAAGTCCATTTTTATTATCTTTTAACTACGTGACAATTGGAGTGCTGCAAAGACCCCTCATTGATAATCTCCTATGCACTCCTCTATTCAAGATGTCCTAGGCACTGGTCTACAATCAACCCATAGGTTTTCTCTAGGAAGCTTTCTATGTCTCCCGAAGCACTTGTGCTATAGGTGCCATTAAAATTGACAACATCTTTCTAGCACCATTGTCGGGGAACGTATTTAAGGATTTCCCCCCTAGGACACGATGTTATCACTCCTGTGGATCTCCAAGGTTGAGGAAGAGTCCAGCAAAGGTAACCCCAGACCAACCTTTTGACTTCATAGCTAGCCCTAACAAGACGGAGAGGGATCTCTCCAAAGAATCACAGCTAAGAGGGTTGGATAGATTAGGGTTTTAGGTTAGATATAGTAGCTCCAGGTTTGTTTGATTTGATTTGATTGGGGTAGTCACTAGATGAGTGAATTAGGTCAAAGAAGTGAACTAGGTCAGGGCAAAAGAGAATCAGAACTGCATACAACTGATGGAGCAAGGTAGGAAAGTTACTTTAACACTTTTTAGTATAGTGATGAAATGGTTTAAACTGACGAGATGCTAAAAAGAGCATGAAAATCATGAATTCTTTTTAAACTGAAGAAATAAAACAATTTATGATGATTTTCCCAAAACAAAGCATAGAAGATGAATTCTGCTTATCAAACCTTTAAAATCAAACATATTTTAAGTGAAATAGACCATGAAAGGTACAAAACATTCACACATATGTAACTGAAGAAGAAATAATATCAAAATACCATGCCACAGGAATCCCACCAAAAACGCTGCAACTCATCCAATATATTCCATGCCAAAGTCTGAAACACTAATACAACATCCAATAGAGTCCAACCTATATAATGATCAAGAAATTACATGATAAAGGCCTCAAAACAAGCCATCCTAGCCTCAGGGGTCTAATCCATGAGAGGAGGAGCAGTTAAAACAAAAATTGAATGACAACTAGAGTGTAGGGTGGTCAAAGTGACTCATCGCTAACTTAAGCAAACTAATTCATTACAAGCCATGGAGGCCATCTACCTAATGTATTTACCCTAAGTAACAGTAAGAACATAATAATTACATAATCCTTATCAATTACATCAGTAAAACACTAATTTCCCATAGGTAAAAATCAAATTGGAGAGAAACAGTGAAAATCTGGCCTGACTGTCAAACGCACAATGCTAGTGTCAAACATGCAGCAACATCTTCAAGATGACTTTTACCTACCATCCTAATGTCCAAATCTAGCCCAGGATAGCTCATTGGAAAGCTTACCTTGTCTAGTTTCGAAAAATGCCCTTTTTGTCAAAATGGTCTTGATTTTCCCCTCCAAAATTCCTTTCTCCCAAGACTGCTCATACGTGCAGTGCCTGGTCTAGAAATGAGGCAGAAACATGATTTTTAGGTGGTTTTTTTTCCTTTTTCACCCACTAGTTTTTCTTTCCAGGGCTTGAAACATGGTTTTCTAGATGTCTTGGTCCTTCTAAATCCAATGGTGGTGGCAATTCCTCCAAAAAGTTCCTCCAAAAAGTGTGCAACACCTAAGGCACTGCGCGTTTGACCAAACTGCTAATATATAAATTACCTTTAAAAGAGAGGAAAAGAAAGATGACAAAATTTGAGCCAAGGGTCTTCAAAATTCTTCAAGAAGCTAAGTTTTGATGTGGTTAGGCATGGAGTGAAGCCTTTGCAACTATGTCAATCTTTTCCTTCTCCTTTTGGTGAGTTAGCACTTCAATTTTTGTCTTTGTTGCTTTGAGTTTTTCCCTTGCATTTCTTTCTATGCTCGCATAATGTTTGGCCATTCTCACTTGAATGTTGTTTTCCTTTTCAGATTTCTTCAATAAATTCTCCAAGTGATCATTGATGGCCTGAAACCAACATTCCTTTTCTTCTTTGATCATATTCAAGAATTAATCATCAAGCATAGCTTCATCAACTATCTCTCTTTGCCTTTTCCCTTTAAGTTCCAAGGCTCTTTTCAAACCTCTAGTTCTAGGCCCGCCTCTTGGTGCTTATTCATTTTTCTCTTCAAGCAAACCATGCTTCTCAAGTGTCTCTTCTAACAAAACATTGGCTTTTTCTACCTCATTGTATGGTATGTTTTCTTCTTCTTCCATGGTGTTTAATATCAAACCCTAGTAGCTATAAGGTAGCTGGAATGTGGTTTTTTGGGAATAAGAAATGGGGAAGGGGAATTGAATGAGATGGGTAAATGGATTTCTGTAATGGAGGAGGGGATAGGGAGTGTTAATATGATGGATTTCGGGGTTGGGGTTTGGGATCCCAGGTAGTTGTAGCACCTAGGGCTTAGGGTTTTGGGACAAAGGTTTAGAGGGTATTTGGGATAAAAAGGTTTAAGGAAAGTGAATGAAGGTGTAGGGGAGTGTGTAAAAGGAATTGAGAGTGGAAGGGTAGTGTTGGGGAAGATTTAGGGTTTAGATATAGAAAAAACACCAAATCTTCATTTAAACCTTTAAAAGACTTTGGGAGTGACTCTAAGAGGGGGAAGAGCACATCCCTTAGCTACTACTTACTTGTATCAAGGTTGAAAGCATTTTGGAGGAGCTGAGGAGGTGATTGCAGCATTGTTGGACAAAAGCACAGTGCCAATGCAAAGTGTGCAGCACCTCATGAAAATGTGCAACGCCTTAAGGGAACGCGCAATGCCTTATGGTAACTCACAGTGCCAGAAGAGAACACGCAACACCTGAAGGAAACATACAACGGTTGCCCTGTTTCTACTGATTTCGCCCAGAACTGTGAAAAGGCTCTCTTAGGGTTTTCTCAATGAGTGATAAAGTCAATTGAAGCTATGTTTGAAGCCAAGAATTCCTTTATAGGTCATTGAATTTGATCTTTTGCTTTTCAAACCCACTTTTTAATGTTTCGTTTGACCCATTTTTTAACCTCTTTGATAATTTTCTTTCTGACTTTTTTTCTTTTTAGGTGGCTGATGCTGAAGGTTTGGCAATGTTCACTTTTGACTTTTGTTTGGATGATATTGGCAATATAGTTTGAGTAAACATCTGAAAATAGTGACTTATTACTTATGATAAACATAAGATTACATAAATAAATAAAAATTATCACATCTCTCTTTTGAAATAAAAATTACAAACTAGAATGAATTTCTTGCTTAAAATAAAAATTGGAATTTTAGCAACCATGGTTACATATTTGTAAACCCTTTGTTGGCCTTATGTAGTGAAATGGTGTTTTATTAGACCTTGGAAAATTAAACCTAGTGACCTAATGGGACCTTGAATGACTGAACTCCAAGTGGACTTGACTAACAAAAAACATGATGAAATGAGCTTTTATAGTCAATGTATGTTCAACAAGACACATGAAGGTAGGCCAACAAATATAATTTTTTGAGAGGGGATGGGGTTTCAACTTGGGCTACCATCAATGAGTAAATTTTTACATGATGACCTGGGTGGAATGATAAAAATTTCAACATGGGACACTAATATGACATAAAAGAGGAGTTTTGATCACTCATGGAAGTATGCAAATACTGACTCTAACACACAACAAATTTTTACATTCCCTTTTTAGGTCAGCAAGGGAAGTGTGGGTTGAATATATCTCACCTTGGCGACTCTACTATTTCAATTTTATGGTAAACATCTGGCGACTTCACTGTTCATTTCTCTATTTCATCATCCTGGCATTCATGCAGCCTCAAACTTCCTCTAATGCTAGAGCAACCAAAAACCTTCCCTACCTTTGAACCTGAGATCACTCATCTAGGAAGGTTTTCGAAATGGCCATTCATGAATTCCTAGCCAACAAAATTTCCCCACTAAAATTTTCTTCTATTGCTGGCTATCCCAATCATGTCCCTTTGTTTCATGAATGGTATACTTATTTGGATAAATTTAGTGGAAGGATAAATAGAAGACTTGACCAACACCTCAAAGAATTTCATGAATGCATGGAACAACAGGGTATTTTTCCTGAAGATATAAAAATAAAATTGTTCATGTATTCTTTAGACGAGGATGTTAGAGTTTGGTACAAAACAATACCTCGTGGCAACATATCTTCATTAAACTGTTTTCATATAGCATTCCATCATTATTGCAAAAGATTATATCCACCGAATGATATGTTTGAAGATTGCAACACACATTTTAATGATGAAGGCATTCTCGAGGTTGATGACCCTGATGAATATGTTTGTGGAGCTCTGCTCCAAGAAAAAATCTACTTGCATCAAGAAGCATCACCCAATGAGAAAGAAAGAGAAGAATGAAACATCATTGAGTTTCAAATAAACCCTTAGAGGTCTTATTCAGCTGAATTTGAAATTTCTTCTTCCTATGATGAATACAGCTTTGATGGAGAGTCAAGCGATGCATAACCACAACACTCCTAGTCATGGGTAACTGCAAAAGAAGAGGAGGCTCACCAAGAGGTCAACAAAGAGGCTCTAGTTTACAATGCACATCCTTCAACTAGAGAACAATATCAAGAACCTCCTCCAATTTATGATTCATATCATTTGGAGAAGGATGAGATGGTCGAGGATTTTCAAATGGATCTGTTTACCAGCATGTGGGGAGAAGGATTACGGCAACTAGTTTTGCTCAAAAAATAAAAAACTGAGGAGTCAAACCATATTTGTGACTACCCTGACCAAAAAGATATTGTTCATCAGACTTGGCGTGAAAATAAGGTTGCTACAAATTTTCCTTGTTAGTTCTGTGGCCTTGTAGTTGATTACATGAGCACATTCTTTGGTCAGCATTAGAGGTTGTTTTTGGAGTATGCATCAAGCTTCTTATTTTCAGATTTTTCATGGTGCATGCTTGTTTTGTTTTTAAATTTCAGCGACATGGTGGCATTAGGTCTAGCACCCAAATGTTGACCTACCTCCATTGGAGGGCATTGTAGTTGCTACAACCACCCTCAAAAATTTTGCCTTAGCTTCGTTTTTTGAGCCTCCCTACCAACCATCCTCAACAACATGTATTGCCTTGTCAAGTACACAAGCTTTAGTAATTTTCTAGCAGATTTCTAGCTTGTGAATCAAAGCCTATTGCATCCCCATCACAGATTGTTTCTCCAGACTTGGTCCAGCTGCAGGCTGAGCAGCTCCCTCAAGAAATTACACAATTATGGAGGGGAACTAGCCCTCCATCCAGAAATTCTACAATTTTGTCTGGCAGCCTGTTGGGCTCCAGAATTGTGCAAATCTGCCTATCAAGCTTCACTGAGAAAATTGCATAATTCCTCCCAGTAGGATTGCTCAGCTTAGAAATTGCACAATTCTAGGCAGTAGTTAGTTTCAGCCCATAAATTGCACAAACCTTCTGGCATTCAGCCCAACTCCCTCCTAGAAATGCACATTTTCCCACCTCAGTTGAGCAGGCGGTTGCATATGCCATTGAGTTGACCAGTTCCACCTAGGACTAGGAAAACTTGACTTGCATGCATGGGCTATGTTTTCCTGGAATAGCAAAAGAAAACATGCAAAAAGAATCCCTAGATTTTAGGAGCTATTTTTAGGAGTTGGAGGTTACATGCAAAGATCGTTTTAGAATCTTTCCTCCAAGTGTCACTTTTTCCTAGATTTGTGGCATGCGTGTCTGTTGTGCTATACAACAACCCCCCATTTCATAAAATTTTACTTTAGAAAACTATAATATGAAATGGGTCCCTTTTAGATTAAATTGGTATTAACCCATCACTCTTCTAAAGGTCTGGAAACAAACAAAACATTATAAGAACCTTTTTGAACCGATAAATAATTGGTCTTAAAAATAAAATGAATAATTCTTTATTATTGCGATAAAGTGATCGCAAGATCGCATGTTGCAACAACAAAGGATGCATAACCACCATTGATTCTCCCCAATGCGACAAAAGCGAGTAACCATCGGTTATTGGGAAAACAAATAATAAAAGGCCCCTCCCCTTGCTCCGATGCGATGTCGCAATCGGCAATCGGGGAATGCAATATGAATATATCGGACTCTCCTCCTTAAAACTCCTGATGCGAGTCAAGCGATATCGCTATCGGCAATCGGGGATTCCACAAAAACTTAAATAAGATTGCCCAAGGCTTCCTTCGATCGCCGATTGCGATGAAGCCAAACACGACTTTCGAAAAGGATTGATATGACTTCGGTATATTATATTAATTATCATTAAAAGCCTTTTCTCTTCCCGATAGTGATTCGCTTACGTCCAACTGCCAAAAAATCAAATCCATGCTTAAATGATTATTCGACAAATAAAGGATATAATGAGAATTTAAATGATTGGCAGGTTTAAATGGCCAATTAATGGAGTAGTTATGCCTAAATCCCTTCATAGATTGTATCCGCGGGAACCTTATGATAAATCTTCCATTATTTATTGATTGACACAATTCCTCCATACTTGGTTTTCGCCATCTATTCTCCGCATTACGTTCATTTTTCTCTTGTGCAGAGTTTTTCCACAGTAACGATTTTAGACCAACTGGGGAAGAAATCGAAGAAATCTGGAACGACTTCAGCTTCTGCGGTAACAGGACAACATGCCACTGATCCGGTACCAAGCAAAAAGGGATTAATCTCAGATACCACATGTCTCGGCCTTGGCAGTACTACTTGGCAGAACATTTACAACCTGGTTGAAGCCAAGGAACCTCAGCAAACATCGGTACGAGCTACAGCAGGCTCAAGCCGGAAATCTGATGCTACTTTAAAAGATTTGGCTAATTCCTACATACACATGATAGCGGCTTGAGAGAAAATTCTTCCATATACGGATGTGGTGAGATGGGCAATTGAAGAAATTCCAATTACAGACAGAACATTCTGTACTGTTGATGGGAGAGTATTCGGTTCATTTCAGCCCAATGATTTCAGACGAATGTACCACTTTCCTGAACCAGAGAAAAAGTATAATAAAGCATTTCTGGAGAAATTTCGAGATGAGAATGAAACAGAGTTGGAGCCTATACAGGAATGGAGACAGAACTCGGTGAAACACAAACATGAGTCTTCAGGTAAGTACTCCATCGACTCCTTATGCTCTCCTTATTGTTATGCTGGAGGCATGATGTGTCGAATGTGGGGATTGCATGATTCTTCAAAAATTTTCATAGAGATGGTACCTTTGATGGAAGCAGCATGTAATAGTGAAATCATGGATTGGGGGACTATATTATCGGATAAGTTGGCTATAGCTATTCTTGAATTCAGAAACAAATCCCATGTTACTGATAGGTTCATCCCTCCATTTTACTTTAGTGCCTATATTTTGGACACCCTCTGTTTTAATTCCAAGTTTCCTGTGTTAGGGTGGAGATGGACTCCACAGGACCCTATGCCTATTCATATCTACCACCAGAAATTATGGAAAGCTCATTATAAACATCACTTATACCAAGTATGCAATGGATTCATGCTACCTATTTACTATGCAATTTTTGATAGACCTGCCCCTAAGATTTCCTCTCAGGCAGAGATTGACTTGACAGCCTTAGGAACCTGGTTTGGAGAAGAAAAATTCACTTATATAAGAGTTTTCGGTAGTCAGGCCAGGCCTCATATCCTCCCCTTGTATATACCAAACAAACTATTAGCTCGTGAGATAGCATATCAGCTTACAACCGCATCAGCTACAAAGACTCTCAGAAATTCAAAGAAGCAAGTTTGGCCTCATTTTCCTCTAAGGTGTGGCATCTATACTCTACATGATTATAAACATGCAGAGAAAGAGGCGGAAAAAATTAACATACTAAGTCTCGCCACTCTGCCTAATAGACGTTTCGACCCGAAGAAAGTCATCTATAATGCTCTAGACCAGGCCAAACTCACTAAATTTGAACATAAGGAAGATGAGTTTGATGACCTATTCTCCTCAGCCGAGTCAATATTTCAGGTGCAGCAGCTAGCTAGAATGAGATACCATGATGGCGGGTTAATATAATTTAATAAAATTAGAGAGCAGAGGTTGCAAACTCTGCATCTAGGGTTGTTAGCTACTGCCCCGATGATACAATCAAGTGAGCCTGAGTAGCAGCTTACCAGCGAACCTCCTGCTACATCCGAAATCTTTGAAGAAGTCCAAAGAAGAGAGCAGGAGGAATTCCAGAGGTTAGAACAGGAAGAGGCAAAGAGGAAAGAACAAGAGGAATCATAGAGGAAAGACAGAGAGGAAGCAAAAAAGAAAGAACAGGAGAGAATACGGGAGGAGGAACAGAAAAAGCAGCAGGAGCAGAGCAGCAAAGAGGTGAGTGTCGATACTCAAATGGACCCAAGATTTCTTGAGGAATAGCAACAATTTAATACAATTATAAGAAATCTTGAGAGCTCAATGGATGCCGATACATCCAAAGCGGCCGATTTACAAGATACAGCATCAAAGGAGGTTCCAAGCAAAGGAACCAGCGGTCTGCCCCCAACTACAGTAGTAGAAATAATTCCCAAGAATCCTTCAGATAAAATTATTTTGCAGGTGGAGGACATTCCTCCACTAGATGTTTTCTATAGCCCAAAACACAGGGCTATAATAAAGCGACAGTGAAAAGAAGAAGGATTGATCAACCTTCTCTGTACCCTGAACAAACAATAATAGCCAATGTGGTGTGGAGGGAAGAATTCGACCCGTCCGATGACCTGACAAAGTTATCCCAATATGTTGGTGCCTATTCGACAGCCACCATGGATAAGGCATCGGAGGTAAGCAATTTGTTGAAAGAAAAGGATCAAGTGATCGCTTCACTGCAAGCACAGCTATCGGAGGAACAGCAGAAGTCAGAACAACTACAACAGAAACTGTCCACGCAGCAATAGTTAAATAACCAGCTCAACAAACAATTGCATGAAGAGAAACAGAGGATCGATACGGGAGCGATTCAGAGGCAGAAAGAATTATCAGAGGCATTATCAAAGTTGAAGGCAATGAATGAACAGATGGCAAAGACAAAAGATGAGCAAATTGCTCAATTATTAGCTAAGGTAGAGAAGTTCAAGAGTCTTCCCCAGCCTGCCGAGTTCAGAGCAGAGGCAATGCAGATTAACAAGGCATTAATAACACAAATAAGATTGTTGTGTCATGAAATTGGCCAAGTTGAACCTCTGTGCGACATAACAACATCTATAATAGACATATCAGTTGATGCCAGGCAGGATTTAGAGCAAGTCGATGACACTTTGACAGATTTTCTTACTTGGCAGGACTCTAATGAGGGACAGGCAGCAAACTTGCCCAAAATTTTAGAATCTCATAAAGAAATCCTATTCATGGAATGGCAGTCCCAATTAATGAAAGCAGAGAGAGAGGTTTCTAGATGCAAGTTATCTACGAGCAATTTAATTGACTTTATCAATAATACTCTCTATTTATCTAACATGATTTCTCAATGTACACCAGGTAAATTATTATCATCCAAGACATTGGAATAGTCATGTCACCAAGAGCTAGAAAAGAATGGGAGATTGATCTCAGGAATTAAAAGTTTAACTTGGGACACCTATTGGTTGTTCCTAGTAAACCATACAGCTAGAGAGCCGCCCTCAAATGCCTAACGGATGAAATCGCGTGCATCATTCCCGATATACATGATGCCACCTATGCTGCTCAAATCAATTCTCGTCTCAGCCATTGTCAAGAAGTGGAACCAATGCTGGAAATATGCCAACTCAGGACAAAAGGCAAACAGCCAGAATGATGAATCATTGCTGCCGATTACCAGATCACTGTGGGGGAGATATTCAAGATCGGATTATACCAATTTAGTAGCATTTTAATTTTATAGTTTGTTAGCTTAGTTTAGTATTTATAGACCCTTTCATGTATTTAGAAAGGGTCGTAAGTTTTTGTATATGAATTAAACCTGAAGTTGCACTACTATACTTCAGGCATATTCTTTTATGAAAACTGGACCAATCTTTCCAAATTTTGATAACGAAGCTTTTATGTGAATGTGCACTACTGCCTTTATCTAAAAGTATTTCTGAGTTGGAAGAAGGAATTCAAATTGCGATTGGCATTGGGAATGATTCACAGCTCATATGGTACTATTATCTATGTCTGAATTTATTCCTTTTATGTGAATTGTTGTTTGGTCATTCTTGCTATTATTGAATATGTGAATGTGTTTTAACAATAAACTTTATGCTTTCCACTATTGGATGTTTACGGCTTGTTATTCTTTCAATCATGCATGCATCAGTAACATAAAAAGAGAAGTGTAACAAATTTTTATCAATTACTTCATTTAACTAATTGAACGAAGAAATCATCATTTAAATGAATGTCTTTGTTTATTGAATAGTGTCATCTATATGCCTATCAGCGAACATAGATTACTAAACGTTACACTTAAGAATAGAAGCTTCCCGGGATAAAATAGTCATTTACGTTCTCGCTCATAGAATAAGTCCTCCATTTATTATCACTTATTAGAAAACCAATCACTCATCCACCCCCTTTTATTCATTACTGGGAAACTGGTCCCATTATATCTAGTCGGAGCCACCATCCCAAATGGAAAAGGAGATGTATTAAGGTCCGAACTGGGTGGTTATCCCCCGATGTTGATGTAACGATTTTCGGGGCATCAACAATGTCATGAGCCTCAAACTTATTCATTCGACACTTCATAGCTCACTTATTCATAGCGATCTTGGAGCTTTGACATCCCAAGGAACATCCAAGAGTCTTCGACACATCCAACTCAACTATTCATAGGTAAGTCATCTTAACCTGTCTTTTGCAACATTTCTATTGCCTTTTGTGTTTTTTCTTGTGTGAGTATTGTTTGCATGATTTCTGTGAACACTTTATATCATTTACATGCATACTAGCTTGTACTAGCACCATTTCAGTTTTCGTTAGCATATCACTGTTGTCGCATGCATGAAACTGTTTTGCACGAATGATCATCGATTCCGTGACT
This sequence comes from Pinus taeda, assembly GCA_000404065.3. Lineage (NCBI taxonomy): Eukaryota > Viridiplantae > Streptophyta > Pinopsida > Pinales > Pinaceae > Pinus > Pinus taeda. Next base: position 140,305 of record APFE031245158.1, on the reverse strand, counting down.
CACTTCACCCAAATGCATGTTGTTCCATTTTCTAAATCTTTCATTCATTGTTTTCATGCACAATTGCTCACTCATACTTACACTTCATATCGCCATTCATTCACATTGTTGCCCGTCGGTGGGTCTAGGCAGCCTTGGGCCAGACTCTGCCTCACCAAGACAACATTGCGCAATCTTGAGATGGAAGGCTCTGTCTTCCTCTCAAGAAATGCGCATTTCTGCCCAGTGACTATCCTCCAATATTGTATTGCGCAAATCTGAGGGACAATGACTGCTGGCCCAGAAAATTGTGCGATGCAGTCACTGGGCCTACAACCACTACCATCTGAAATTGCACATTGCAAAGTTCCAGTAGCCAGTAGGCTAGCCTGGATTGCACATTTATCAATTCCAGCAGCTATCTAGCCTCCCCAGATATCACAGATTTTCTTTTGCACAGTTCTGGAAGCCACTCCCCCAACCTCCTAGGAAAAACTACGCAATCCTCGCCAGTCAATCCACAAGTATGTTGCATGTCATTCCTCAAGTTTTCTTTGGTTTTAGCTGATAGATTTATTGCCATGCATGTTGCTTTGTCTCCATATCTAGCAAGTGTTTTCTCACCTCATAGTAGTTCAAGATCAGTGGCTTCCAAGAGAGAAGGATAAATTGACACTAGTGGAAGTTGAACTGGAGCAGCAGTTGAGTGAGTGTCTACAAGTCTGTCGATCTATGAAGACACCAAGATGATTGTATAGAAGGACATCAAGCTGAAATGGGTAGAGTTCAATGATGAATTTTCATGCACATTTGGGGAATACCTCGCAGACTGCCAGGTTTATGTGAACATCCACAAGTCCACCTTGTACTGGATTGCATGTCGGTATCCCATGCTCCCATCTGCGCACATGATACATTGCATCATCTTGCACACGGATCCCGAAACGATGACATTGAGCAATGTCAGTGGGACAGAGATTTCTTCCTTCATGCCCTAGGATTATGATGAGATTTATCAGATGATGAAGCTCATGATCACCATGGAGACAGCTTTCAGCTTACCTAGCAACAATGCCAACTCTAGAGATATCTTGAAGAACTGGGTAAAGGAGTCAGCTAAATTCAAGATGACACCCAACCAGATCTACAAGACAAAGATACTGCAAAAGGCGTATAGATACTTGGTCATCTTTGCATGTCATCTATATGGCTAAGAAAGCACGAAAACCTTTCCACAAAGTTGGGTAATTGCACTGGAACAACTAGCCAGAGAAGGAAAAGTGATGAGCCCCAGAAATGGGTAATTATATGGGCTCATTTAGCCTCCTAATTCGACTTAATCCACCATTCTCATTAGTTTATTGCATGTTTTTTATTATATTTATGCTAATAGAGTTAATTGGGTTAATCATTATGCCAAAAAGTCTAATGTGTGCTTTATGTAGTTTTTTGGTCAATTTTGAGACAAAATCAAAGGTTTTAATGAGCACTTGGCAGCCAAATTTGTGGAAGAACAAGGGAGAGGATTTGTAGGAAGGTGTCCCCTTCATTTATGAGCCCTTACCTCGAATTCTCCACCAGAAGCTCGGAGTTCAAGGGCCACCACATCGATTATCACAAGGGCAACCAAGCAAGGGCTAGTAAAGTTGCTGTTAACTGCAAGTTTTGGCAGCCGAGTCCCTAAAGTTTAGGAGGACTGTTGGGGTCCTGAAATTGTATAGATAAGAAGGCTTAGGGCCTTATTGGAGTTAGCCAGTTTTTATTCAATTTGTAGCCAGTTTGTAGGTAGGAGTTAGTCAGATGTTAGTTAGATTTTAGTCAGTAGGTTAGCTCTGCATTTCAACACATTTTCGAGCTTTTTCTTGTAGACAATTTCTGGGATGTAACTATTATTTTTTGATCAATAAAGATGAATCTAGCTTTGCACCACCTCTAATCTTTCTTAGGAGGTTGTAGCTCTTGGGGTTGGGCCCAACCCAAGTGCCCAATACCTCCTTTGTGTACTTTTATGTGTCTTTGCTGTATTCTTAGAATAAAATTTGTTATTTAGGTTAAAATATTCTTTTGTTACTTAGGTTGCTTTTGATGATTGAAATAGCTTTTCATGCTTCAGGTTGATTTGATAGTTTGGTAAAGGAAAAGACCTGCAAAAATGCCACCAAGAAATCCTTGATCTCATCTCTCCCTCCTTGGGACCATGACTGAGACCAAGGTATACTTGCTCCCACAAAAACATTGTTCTTGCCTCTTCATGCAATTGCTAGTGTTAGATTCTTAGTTAGAAAAGTTGATACCAATTGTACTTGCATGTTTAGAATCTATTCTTGCTTTATTCCATAGTTATCTTGCATGATTTTCTGCCAATAAACTTATTTTCATCATATTTCTGGTTTCTAGGTCAAAATAGGTCAAAATAGCTAGAACTTTGGTTTGCATAGTCTTTGTTCGGTCAGTTTTGGAAAATAGTGTACAGAACACCTGTGATGCCTTCCTACCTACCTTTCCTCCATTAGAAAACCTGATCCAACCCCCTAACTCAAATTCCTCCCTTTCATTTGCCACCCCTTTTCCAATTTGACCTAATTCCCATATCTTTGTTCAACCTTGCTCCCTCCATCCTTGAACCAAATCCGATCACCTTAACCACTCCTAATCCTCATTGACCAAGTCCTACAACTCCTCACACCCTTATCTCACCTCCATACCCACTTCTTCACCTTTCTTCCACCATCAACCCTCCAAAATTCCCTTTTGGAACATCCTGTAGAAGCTACAGAGCATCCTGTAGAACCCCTGCAGACTTCTGTAGAAGCTCACGAGAGCAGTTTCTTGAGATCTGATCACTTTGAAACTCTCTAGAAGGGTGCTAGGGACCCCTTAGGCCCTATTCTTACCTTCCCAACCTCTTGCAAGCATTTCCTTTCGCCAATCGACCTCTGCACAGAAGAAACAGTTAAAACACATGCATAATAATTCTACAAGATTACTCAAAAATACAAAAAGATGTTCATTTTCAGATTTCAATTTAGAAGTAACTTAGACACATGCAATTTACCTTCCCAAGAGTCAATGGCATCCATTTCTGTAGCTTTCATCATTTTTCTTGCACCAAGTAGGGTTAGTCAGTAAAACTAGGGTTTGCTAGGGTTTGCATTTCCTTTTCGCTTTTCGCTTCTTTCTGCAAGTAGATTAGCCTCTATTAAGTTAGATTTCATCCATCACATTTAAAAGCTTCTTCTCAGAGCTCATAGAAGTTGGCTTAAGCTCCTAGCGGACTTGTGCCAGCTAATCAAGTTACAGTCGTGGCAACAGCTAGTACTTGTGCATATAGCATCGTCGCTTCCATGTTTGTTATGAACTACCGGGTTGATAAAAGTAAAGAAGGGAGCCCTAGGAGTTGTAGCATTATTGCTGCAATACTGGAGCCCACCATATTTTTGGCATCGTTGCTGGGGAAGTGTCAGAGTATTGGTGATTGCTGTTTTTTTTCTATTTTCTACTACAACCTTCTGTTAAGTAGTTTATTTCAGCAAGAGTAGAGTAGTTGTTTCATTTCCATTCTGCAATTTCATTTCCACAAAAGTAGATTAGACATTTCCTGCTTTCATTTCATTTTAGCAAGTGTAGATTAGATATTTCCCGCTTTCATAGATTAACATTTCAATTCTGCAAGCGTAGATTAGCATTTCAATTCCGCAATTTCATTTCTACAAGCGTAGATTAGCATTTCAATTCTGCAAGCATAGATTAGCATTTCAATTCTACGATTTCAATTCTGCAAGTGTAGATTAGCATTTAAATTCCACAAGCGCAACTTAGCATTTCATTCCTACAATTTCATTTCAGCAAACTAGATTAGTCATTTCCTACTTTCATTTCAATTTCGCATTTTCATTTTAGCAAGATAGGTTTTAGTTAGTTTCAGTTCAATCTACTTCAGTTTTGCAGGTACAAGCAGAAAAAAATAAAATAAATAAA
>APFE031245158.1:83555-125826 GCA_000404065.3 Pinus taeda | reverse complement strand
GATAGTTGGATGTAACAGTCAAAGAGTAGATGAAGAGTCATGAGGGTAGATGAACTGTGACAAAGGGGAATGTCAAGGGCCACCCCACCCTTCACTATAAATAGTCCTTCATAACTCATTATATAGGCTTTTGGCCAGCCAAGCTTCCAATAATACTATCTTAGAGAGAGCTTGGACAATATTGTAATGAGCCTAGGCTTCTCCACTGCACAGAGCTAGTATATCTCTTTGGAGGAGCAGGCGGTTGTGGCTATAACGTTTTGATATCAGAACTAGTGGTTGGAAATAGATATATTGTATGACTAGAACTTACACTTCTTTAACAAAGCCAACATGTTTCATGCATATGTTGTATTGTATTTCATCTATCTTGAGTACTCTAAATGATATATGTGTCTATTTTCTTACGCATGCATGTGTAGCTATTTCTATATATGTATGTATGAATCTTTTTTAAATGTGTTGTTGATTTAACCATCACTTTGGATTACTAGCTTACTTTCCTTCCATGTTGTGATGCATCTTTGCTCATTTGTTCCCTTCCTAACTCCGTGCTATCACAAGTTTCCAAGGAGCACACTCACCTCACCCTCTGTGTGTTAGAACCACTCATGCACCTTCCTTGGCTTACTGCATATGTCAAAACCTTGCTACCAACAAGGTCATATTACTTGCCTCTGTGCGAAACCACGGTTAAGGCATTACCGTCCAACCCACTACTAGCAATCCTACACCAAATGGTTTGAGGTCTAATTGGGACTTCTTGCCGGGGAGATCCCCTGACATGTTGGCGGGTCCAGCATTGTCAACATTTCTAGCGCTAGGAGGGCCAGATGACAAGTTGTGTCCTCTCATCCTATTTTGAACCTTTTCATATCTATCATGGAGACTTGCACTCTCAACCCTCGACAATGTTTTTCACATGCTGAACTTGTGACCATATCGAGGGAGTTTTTTGATCTCTTGTCTACATACATGTATTATGGTGACAGCGAAATGGCCTAGTCTGAGTTCTTACATGAATTCCTTGCCATGCTTCACGAGGAAGATGGATTTTCTAATGAACAGGCTAGTTTGTTGCTTGCATACACACTTTGTGAATCCCCACATCAGTGGTTGTGTAGCCTACCAGTTGATAGTATGCACTCACTTGAGCAATTATGTGATATCATTGAAGACACTTTCTATCATTTTGATCCAGAACATCTTGACCAAAAAATGTTACAACAACGAAATGCTCCACATGAATCGCCTATGGAATTTTGGCAATGCTTTCGTGATTTGCAGTTTCAAGCCCTGAAGAGCCAGATGATTTTTTTTTATCTTTGGGATATATTCGAGTATTTCCTTAACAAATCTGTTCATACCAAGAAGAAATATGAGCCCAATCCTCGCTCAACATTCTTCAGTGATGGAGGTGCACAATCACAGATGGATACGGTCACTGTCACAAGTGGTTGTTCGTTGTCCCCTCATCAAACAACTCCGCCACTATAGAGTGATGAGGGAGAACAGGCACACACATTTGTTCAGCTGTCACGCAGATTTGGTTGTGAGCCCATCGAGTTGTCATATGCATTTTATACCACTACCTCCGTCTTCGTACTCGGATGGTCCTCCGTATGATAATGCCTTTTTTCTTCCATTCCAGACTCTATTCTTGTTGTGAACAAGGATCAAGCCACTGATGAAGTTGGTGTTGCACAACCAACATGTGATGTCATTCATGAAGAGTATGACCGGGAGCTTGAGCATCAACACTCGGCGAAGGATGACTCCCTTCTGTCTGACCCTCATTTGTTCTTTCCTGACATCTTTGGTGAACCTGCCATCCATGATTTTGAATGTGTATATTCATCTACATATGCACCCACTATTGACCACTCGCATGACACACCAGATGTCAATCCATCATATGACAACAGAGAGGATGAATTATTCATTGAAAATACACTTGAATTTTCATCTGCCTTTTTTGAAAACACAGACAATCAATTTGTTCTTTTATCATATACCCCTTCGTTTGATTTATCAGAACATGGAGATGCCGCTGAAATCATTGATTTTCTGATCATAGTTGTCGTGATCTATTTACTCCCATATTCGATCACGATCATGATTGTATCACAGTTGATTTTTCGAAGCCACCTATTTATGATGATCTATCTGACGATGAAGTCGAAACACCCAAGCCTGTCGAGGCATTCAGCCCGAGTTGATGGTTATGTCAGGCCCTCGTTTCCCTGAGGTTGGTTTCATCTCCGATCAGGGAATTGTTAAATCACCTGAGGCTCCTCATCCTCATATGTATGCATTGAATATAAACCTCCCACATAGATCATGTTTCCTCCACTTGAACTGCACGATCCTATCGCTCATGCATCAGAGGAATCTTACATTGCAAGCACACATGCACAACGCAAGTTTTCTTTGTTTCTTTTGTTTGCTTGATTGTCACATTCAAGGGTATGTGTATGCTTCAAAGTTGCACAAAGTGTCGCACAACAATGTGACAAGTCCATGGACCACATGTCATGTACTTACACTCACTTATGTCCTATGGACACTTTTAAACATGAAATGTGTTTGTCTTCATTGCTATATCTTTCTTGTTTGTTGATTCACACAAATGTGTTGCTCGTAGACCAAGCCTTCACCAACATGGGTCAACCAATGCACCGGTGGCTGCATTGGAAATATCCCTTCATGTGATTAGGCCCATGCACCATTAGTTTAGGAGTAGGATTAGTGTTTTCTTTCAGTTTTTTTTCTCGCATGCATGTTTGCTTTCTTTCTTTGCTTGTTTCTTTGTATGCTTACTTGTTTTCTTACTCACTTTTCTTTCACATTTACTTATGCTTCTTCTTTGCTTTGTTTTGTTTGTTTGCTTGTTTTGTTCATAGGTTAGTTTCACGTGGAACCATGCGCGACTCTTGAAACAAGCTAGGTAAAGTACAAGAGGCCTTGTGTAGCTATCACTACTTGGTTATCTGTCATCCTACCTCGGTATGAAGAAATTATTACTTTTGGTCCATGATAAGTCGATGGAAAATATGTATTGTTCTAAGTGAACCTTGGTGAAAACACGACACTTTCGCGCTAACTAGTGTCACCTACTCTAGGCGGTTGTTTTTGGGTTAACCCTTGGCAGCTCAGTCAAGGAGAGTAAGGTGAGAGGGAAAACCTTAACAGGCACATCAAAGGTATATAATAAACTACTTCTCTAAAGGAACAAACTCTTCTGCTCTCAATAAGTCGGGATCCCTCTTCTGCCTCTGAAATGAATAAGTGCTATGCACAATTATGAAAATAAAAAAATAAAAGAAATGAAAAATAAAAAATAAAAAAATGAAAAATGAATAAGGCAAAAGAAGAGAAAGGATTCCTGCGTAGATAGGCAATGCAGGTAACTCCACTGGGGTACTAACCAGGCTCGCTGGCAATGGAGTGATGCTTGTGTTCTTGTGTGACTCCGTCAGGGGACTGTCTAGGCCTGCAAGCAGCAGAGCAACACTAGAGATGAAACTAACGACTCTACTGCTTGTGCACCAATATACCCCTCAACCCCAATCGAAACAACTGTGTTTCATTGGCTTGGAATGTGTTCCAATCGACCAAGAGCTTGGTAGATGCTACATATTCCAATCAAGCAAGTGTGGAACCAAGACGAACTGAGAAATGAAAAATACTTCTGGAGGTGTTAGACTTGCTTTTCATGAATAAGGTCCATTCAGAGAGCTGGAGTTCTATCAGTGTGTCGCCAAGTGTTATAGTGGCTGCAACCACCCTCTAAAATTTTTCTTAGCTTCATTTTGGATCCTCCCTACCAACCATCCTTAGCAACATATCTTGCCTTATCATGTACACAAGCCTTAGTGATTTATAGCAGATTGCCATCCTGTGCATCAGAGCTTGTTTCATCCCCCTCACAGGGTGTTTCTTTAGACTTGGTTGAGCTGCAAGATGAGAAACTCCCTCAAGAAATTGCGCAATTTTGGAGGGGAACCAGCCTCCCTACAGAAATTGCACAATTATGTCTGGCAGCCTGCTGGGCTCTAGAATTACGCAAATCTGCCTGTCAAGCTTCACTGAGAAAATTGTGCAATTCCTCTTAGCAGGGTTGCTCAGCCTAGAAATTGTGAAATTCTGGGCAACAGTCAGCTGCTCAGCCCAGAGATTGCGTAAACCTTTTGGGCAGTCAACCCAACTCCCTCCTATAAATGTGCTTTTTTTCCCCTGAACTGAGCAGGTTGTTGCATGTGCCATTGAGTTGAGCGGTTCCACCCAGGACTGGGAAAACTTGACTTGCATGCATGGGCTGCATTTTACCATAATAGAAAAAGCAAACATGCAAAAAGCATCCCTAGATTTTAGGGAGCTATTTTTAGGAGTTGGAGGTTACATGCAAAGATTGTTTTAGAATCTTTCCACCAAGTGTCACTTTTTCCTAGATTTGTGGAATGCGTGTCATGAGTCTCAAACTTATTTATTCGATGCTTCAGAGCTCACTTCTTCAAATCGATCTTGGAGCTCTAACATCCCACATCACATCCAGGAGTCTTCGACACCTCTAGCTCAACTATTCACGGGTAAGTCGTCTTAACTTGTCTTTTGCAACATTTTTGTTGCTTTTTGTGTTTTCTCTTGTGTGAGTGTTTTTTTCTTGATTTCTATGAACACTTGCTATCATTTACATGCATGCTAGCTTGTACTAGCATGGTTTTAGTTTTCATTAGCATCTCACTACTATTGCATGCATGAAACTATTTTGCACGAATGGTCACTGATTCAGCAACTTGCTTCACCCACATGCATGTTGTTCCATTTTTCAAATCTTTCATTCACTATTTGCATGCACGATCATTCACTCCTACTTACACTTCGTATCACCATGCACTCACATTCACATTTTCTTTCAGTTTCTCATCGATGGGTCTAGGCAACCTTGGCCCGAACTCTGCCTCACCAAGATAGCATTACGCAATCCTGAGAGGGAAAGCTCTATCTTCCTCTCAAGAAATGTTCATTTGTTCCCAATGATTGTTCTCTAGTCTTGCATTGCACAATTCTGAGGGAGAATGACTGCTGGCCCAAAAAATTGTGCAATCGAATCACTAGGCCTACAACCAATGCCAGCTGAAATTGTGCATTGTGCAGTTCCAACAACCAATAGGCCATCCTGGATTGTGCATTGCACAATTCCAACAACCATCTAGCCTACCTAGACAACCTAGACTGCCTTTTGCATAGTTCTGGTAACTAGTCTCCTAGCCTCCCAAGAAAAAATGTTCAATCCTTGCCAGTCAATCCTTAGGTATGTTGCACGTCATTCCTCAAGTTTTCTTTGGTTTTAGCTGACAGATTTCTTGCCATGCATGTTGCTTTGTCACCATATCTAGAAAGTGTTCATTTGCCTCTTAATATTTCAGGATCAATGGCTTCTAAGAGAGCAGGATCAAAGGACACTAGCGGAAGTGCAACTAGAGCAACAGTTGAGCGAGTGTCTACAAATCTGCCGATTTGTGAAGACACCAAGCTGATTGTATACAAGGACATCAAGCTGAAATCGATAGAAGTCAATGATTCATTTGCATGCACATTTGGGAAAGACCTCGAAGACCACCAAGTCTATGTGCACATCCACATGTCCGACTTGTACTGGATTGCATGCAGGTATCCCCTGCTCCCATGCGCGGACAATATACATTGGATCGTCTCGCAGACTGATCCTGAGACAATGACATTGAGCAGTGTCAATGGGATAGATATTTCTACCTTTAGGGCCCAGGATTATGATGAGATGTATTAGATGTCGAAGCTCGTGATCACCATGGAGACACCTTTCATCTTACCTAGCAACAATGACAACTCCAAAGATATCTTGAAGAACTAAGTAAAGGAGCCGACTAAATTCAAGATGACACCCAACCAGGTCTACAAGATGAAGATACTATGGAAGGCATATCAATACTTGGTCATATTCGCATGTCATCTGTAAGGCCAAGAAAGCACGAAAACCTTCCCACAGAGTTGGGTGATTGCATTGGACCATTTGGCCAGAGAAGGAAATTCATGCAACTAGTCTGACATGTTGGCTCATTAGCTAAAGGAACAGGTAAGAAGGGCTCGACAATCGCCTAAAGATATGAAAGTAGAGACGTACATATGTGGTTACATCTTGGATGCAATCTGTGCCCATCAAGAGTTCCTAGGCTTGAAGTGGGCATGAACACCGACGGAGACCTCTATGAACACTTATTGTAAGATGTTCTCCAAATGCAGCTTCAAAGGAGTCATCACATAGTTGTCGGATCATTTTGTCAACCCGTTTACAAGATGATATTCGAACAGGATCCACCCTACATGTCGAAGGCAATAAAGGAGGCATTGATCAACATAGATGATTGGTATGCGTCACTGTTCGACACCTTTATAGGGATGTGGAGAAGCCTCCTCATGTTCTATCGAAGTTTTCCTTGGACAAGCTCGTCATGCAGGAACTATCATATCACATCTCTGTAGGATTGACAATTAGGCTACACCGGAAGAAGAAGGCATCTTGGCCTGCTCTTCCGTTGTAGATCATGTTATACGAGATACAGAGTTTCAAGCATGCGGATGTTGAAGCAGACCAGATGAAGAAATATCCATTCGAACTCAGAAGTTACAATCCGTATTACCTGCATTATCCTATGAAAGATCACTGCACGAGAGTACAGTTTAACTCAATCCACAGGGCATGTCATTGGGTGGAGGAAGACCCACGGAGATATTGTTACAACTCCTCCAAACTCAATGAACCGATCGGCCTCGCAGTGGAATGGATAGCGAGGTAGTGTGAAGCAGCATCCCGAAGAGAACCAGAAGTAGTAGTAGCAGCAAAGGTGAACATACCAGTGCACAACAAGGGCAAGAGGAAGATTTTCGACAGCATGGAGGAGGAGAAAAGCTACAAGTTCTGAGCATACCCACTTGTGCAGAAAGAAACTTTGGAAATAGAGGCAAAAAGGAAGCAACATGACAAAAGAAATGTGTAAAGGTAGATAGAAAAACGAAGAATGGAAGAAACAAAGAAGGATTTGTATGAGTTGAAGGAGCAACTCCCAAAGGAATAGGAGCTATGTAGATAGGAGAAGGAAGTGCAGCCAGAAAAGGTACAACAGGGGGTGAAACTTATGCAGACAAATGAAACCACACCCATACAGATAGTAGACTCATCATGACAGCTGGGATCAGGTAGACAAGGTGAACCGACACAAGAGCAGGACTTCACTGAGGAGATAAAGCTAGCACTTGAACAGATGGATACAGATATGGAGCAACATGTGTTAGAGTAAGACATCAACCTCATGCCTTATCACCAAGAGGTCGACCCATCATCTTCACTGTGTAAAGAAGAGGAGCAAGTCCCAAGTGACCAAGGAGACACTAAAATCCTTGGAGACAATCTGGAGGAGGAGATGCACAACATCTCATTCGAGGAGTCTCAACATAGAGCTGTGCAATCTCGCAGACTATCGACTCTAGCTAATATACATCTCCCACACAGTTTGAGTAATGAGTGATCATGTTTGACATGTGGAAACATCAAGCAACATTAGCCGATACTACGAGAGCATATGCTGAAGCCACTAGCTCAAGTGTTCGCTTCCTCATAGCTGAGAATGAGCGAATGGCGAAGGAGTATAGACAACCAAGAAGCGAGGAGAATTGGTTACAACATCCGCTCGAGTAGAATTGAAGAAGGCTATACTAGATGAAGTATTTTACCTTAATATAGTGATGTGGGCATTGTATTCCAAGTTTGGTACCGTGCATATGGCAGTGGTCCATCTCAACAGTTGGTAGCAACAATGTGCTAGAAGAGCACGTATCATGTCAGACATGCATGCTGTTGTTGATTACATGCAAACATGGACGATGAGATACAAGGGAGCCCCATTTCCCTTGCCTAAGATGATGAAGCCCAAAGCAGTCGAGCTGAAGGCATGCATCTAGAGTCAGGTCTGGAACTATGGAGATCTCCCGCAGCTCATCACTAGTCTATAGGCTTCCCATGCATGTGTATTCAAGAGAACTGATGTTGTTGTGCACACACATGCGATCCCATCTATTGGGACACCCACCCAAGTGAAGACAAAGGCACAAGTCTAACTAGAGCTTGACTTAGACTTTGACGAGTTGATGGGAATAGCCACCAACCCAAACTTGTCAATCAGTGCAGACACCATGCACAAGTATGTTGTTGGTTCGGCCGCACTCAAGACAATGATGCACATGTTATTAGACGAGTTGGACAGAGGAGCTCGAGAAGTGTACCCGGATGCTATGGAGGCAAGAGTTCATTTCCAGAAAGATGTCACCTCAGAGTGCACAGACACCATCACGGACTACCGAGCTTGGCATCAATTCGCTATTGTCGACCACTATAAGGATGTCGAAGAGTTGGTCTTCCAATAATTTTCTGAGTCATAATGATGTATTGCATGGATTTCTCAAGCATTTTGTTTCACATGGGTACATGTGCATTGTAATGTAATGTCTTGCCAAGTGTAAGTTAAAGTGTTGATAGTTTGATGCAACAGTCATAGAGTAGATGAAGAGTCATGAGGGTAGATGAACTGTCACAAAGGGAAATGTCAAGGGCCACCCCACCCTTTGCTATAAATAGTCCCTCATAACTCATTGTATAGGATTTTGGTTAGCCAAGATTCCGATAAGACTATCTTAGAGAGAGATTGGACAATATTGTAACAAACCTTGGCTTACCGATTGTGCAAAGCTTGTATATCTCTTTGGAGGAGCAGGCGCTTGTGGCTGTAACATTCCGCTATCAAAACTAGTGGTTGGACATGGATGTATTGTATGAATGGAACTTACACTTCTTAATATAACAGATCCAACAAGTTTCATGCATATGTTGTATTGTATTTTAGTTATCTTGAGTACTCTAAATGATATATGTATATGTTTTCTTACGCATGCATGTGTAGCTATTTTTTTATATGTATATATGAATCTTTCTTAAATGTGTTGTTGGTTTAACCATCACTTTGTATTGCTAGCTTTGTCGCCTTCCATGTTGAGATGCATCTTTGCTTGTGTGTTCCCTTCTTAACTCTGTGCTATCACAGGTTTCCAAGGGGCGCACTCACCTCACCCTCCCTGTTTTAGAACCACTCATGCACCTTCCTTGGCTGACTACATATGTCACACCCTTGCTAGCAATAGGTACATCTTACTTGCCTCTGTGCGAAACCGTGGTCAAGGCATTACCGTACGACCCACTGCTAGGAATCCTACACCAAACAGTTTGAGGTCTAATTGGGACTTCTTGCCGTGGAGATCCCCTGACATGTTGGTAGGTCCAGCACCGTCAACAGAGGGTTTAGAAATTCCATATACATAAGTAGGAATGTATATAAATAAGATCACTAGTTGAGCGTTTACTTTCCAATTGATAGAATTTATTTTTCTGCATTTTAGTTTCATGAGGAAAGTACCCCCAGCAAATAAAGTCCCATGGAGATTTTCTAGTTGTATTGATTCATTATATTGCTGACTCCATGCCCAATGGTGAAGGATACTAGTCTACAGGTTCTCAACACCTTGCCAGCAACACACTGTCCCCAATTGGAGCCAATTTTGTCACTCACTACATTATGGGTTTTTAGCCGTCCAAAGTACCAAAGAGAAGTGAAGTTTGAAGCCACAATCCAAACCACATAAGCTCTCTAAGCTAAATTGGAACCACTCCATTGGATGGTTCTTAGAATAAGCTTTCCAATGGTATGTGGAACTCCTCAAATGCGCCCTGAAATCAGAAGATATGGCCTCCAAAAAATGGGGGTTCTGTTGCCTTGAAACGGAGGAGAAGAGCATATCAGAGGTCTAGGAGCCCATCACAAATCGCTATCGACCCATTCACCTTTGTCATACATCTCTGCTCATATCCCTTATCTTTTTGCAATTGTGAAATCGCATATCACAAAGTTTCCCGCTCACCACAATAGAGCTTTGTCTCCCCTCTGTAATTGCGATATCGCATTTCGCAATTTGCCCGCTGATTATCACATCTAAGTCCCTTATCTGACCACTGATTGCAATAAGTTCCTCTCCACCAATCACAATAAATCCTCCCCCCGTTAATTACAATATTGCAATTAGGAATTGCATAAAAACACAAATCCCTCTTCCTCTGAACTCCCTTCCAAATTGTGATTGCGATGGGATCGAAAGGTTATGCATTATGGTTTTGAGAAGTTCCAAGGTATAGGCACATCGTCAATCGGTGAATCGACGCCCCGGCAGGGTTACAAATCCAAAAAGTTGCGATATCATTATTTGTGATACGATTAGTGGTAAAGCCTTGGAAAGGCTGAAAATCTTTTAACAAAGAAATTCAATGCAAAAACAAGGGTAGGCAGGCCTTTTATCTCTCCTCCAACAGGACGCGTGGCAACACAGGATTGGTCCTGATAAAGACACATGGTAGTTGATGTCAGCATGAAGTGTAAATACAGAGGGACATGTGGCATGTTGATCTGACATTTTCAGGTGTCCTATGGGTTCATATCCAAGTGAACATGTGTCACCACTCAGGAAGCCACACGTGGCAGTGATGACATCATCAATCGCCAATCAAGGATTGGGTGTAGCAGTGCACTGTGCATCACGAGGAATTCATCGATTGCGAACCTCCGATTGGAATGGGGATCCAATACGGGGGCTAGCTGATGGTCATGGGAAGAGCGAAGAACCAAGAGCATATCAAGACAAGTGACCCCACATATCGGTGATAACATTAAAATCCGCCGATAAGAAATCGTCGATATAAAGGCCAAGCCCCAGGTCATAGCCCTCAGTCCTATGATGCAGAAACATTTAAAGGGGCTGAAAAAAAGGGAGCCAAAGGAGATTGGGACTCACTATTCTATGAAACATTTTTATGTAAAAGTCCTGATGTCATAAAGCCCTAATAGTATGGTATAGGGCTTTGAAGGCAGATGGGTCAGTAGCTGAAGCATTGAATGAAGTCATGTTGCAGTGACAAATCAGTATGGGGGGCTTAGGAAGACTTAATGGCTCATCATCGAGCTCCACTCAGATACGAAACAAAGAACTACCCTGACAAACTCTGCTTCTACTTTGTGACATGTAAACACAGTCGATTGCTACCAACCCTTGAGAGTGGTCAATTCGAGAAATTATTATGAAAGTGACGAGACCAGCTGAGTAGCAAGAGGGACGTACGATGATAAAGACGTGGCTTGACCAAGGGTTTTCACAAGGATAGCAGAGGGATACTTCCTCCCATCATATTTCAGTTTTCTTTATTTCCAATTATTCTGTAATTTCTGTTTATTTCCAAGAAGGGATCAAATCTCTATTGTAATCTTTTTGGCTAGTAAAGCCTTGCATGCCAAGGTATCTAATCCATGAGACAATTGGAGCTCAGGCGAAGATATTTTTTTTAATTGTTGATTCAAAGTAGCCTCCCCGCCTTCTCTGTATAAATAAGGGGGAGAAACACTTAATACAGGTTCCAGAATTTTACACCCGCAGGGGTCTGAATTCTAAGATGCCATTCTTGGTTCTAAATTGCTCGTTCATGGGGGGACTTGGTGATACACTATTGAATGTTATGGACTGGTTATTTGGACCCTTCAAATATTAATGATACTATCCTGGTGATTCCAAGAAGATCAATGCGCAGTATGTTTCCTCTTTGTAAATCTCATTTCATTTGTGTTTTCTTTTCTCTCAAATAGTGTAATGAAGTAATCATTTTCTCTCTAATTCATGTATTTATCTAGGCTGCTAAATAAGAAAAAAATTCTTGCGTTTAAGACAAAGTTACTTCTATTAGTCTGTAACCTATAGTACATGTAAAAGACAAATTTACTATTTTTATTTTATTAACCTTCGGTGCCTGTGTGAGCCTAGATTTACTCATGTTGTTTGGCGATAATGGTACCTATGTTATATCTAGTACGAAACCTCAATAAGCACTCTTTTGTTTCTACCTTTCCACCTCCTCCATCTTCCATATTTCTCCTGGAACATTGTTTCTTAGGATTTTGCTCATTTACATCCGTACGTATCTATTTCCCTCCTTCCTCTGCTCCTGTCCACCTTTACTAGAAGTTCAGCATTATGTTGTCTCATTGTTTTGTGTTGACCACCAAAACAAGACATATCTCTTTGGGGTCATCCCAATTTACCCCCTACATTTGGATACATGTATTAGCTTGAGTCTACATTAATGAAGGCCTATTTCACCAAACCCTTTTTATTATATTTTAATTATGTGACAATTGGATTGCTGCAAAAACCCCTCACTAATAATCTCCTATGCACTCCTCTATTCAAGATGTCCTAGGCACTGGTCTACAATCTGTTAGGTTCCCATACCAATAGGTGTCATATTTCATGATTGGCATTGGTAAGTTTTCTAATATGTTCATACCATCTCTAGTTGCAAAGGTTTTCCATATTATCAAAAATAAAAAAATAAAAAAATGTAAAGAGGGTATGCCCTAATAGAAAAATCAAAGGGAAAAAAGAATGAAATGGTCAAGAAAATGAAAGAAATGAACCCCAATCGAATATTCCAGGAAAGTGTGCAAGTCCAAAATGCCACTCCTATTCTCTTTTTTGCAGTAAGTTGATGGTGTGCAGCCTGTTGACTGATGCCACCATTGATGAATGGCCAAATAGCTCAATCTTGGCCAATTCATGTTTGAATTTACTTGTCTTAGAGATAGAGAAATAATATTTGTCCAAACTGTTTTAATCTTGGCAGATAATTAGATAGGTAGAGAAGAAAAGGAGCTCAACTGTTAAATCTACGCCCTTGGATGTTATAAGGGTATATTTAGATAGGATTGCAATGAAAAGAAAAGAAGACTGAAAGGGTCTACTAGTCCAAGTGCACCCATATAAAAAGAAGAAAGAATGTTAGGTACAGTAGGCTGGGTAGGCAGCTTTGGTGTTGCAAAAGCATGCTTATGGTTAATTTTGTCTCTCAAAGATGTTCATATTATTGTTATCATAAGTACAATGGAAGCTGTTTGGTTACAAATCAAGTGAGGCATGACTAACCTCACTTCACACTTCTCCCAAAATCACTTACTAACCTCCCCCCAAGGATATTAGGATCTGCTTAATATCACTAAATCAGTCGATCTCATTTCATAAAAAGGCCTAAGTGAAACCTTGGTTACCTAGGAGATTGTGCAAAATCACATGTAAACTTGTCTTCTTAAGCCTAAGTTTTTAAACTCTATAACTTAGAGCTCCTTTTCAACATATCTCTCATATTAACTCTAACCCTATTTCTATAAATCCTGTGTAAATTATTCCCATCCCTGTATTGTGTATATATCACATAAAAACCCCAATATGTAGTATCCTGCCCCAGGTCGAAATATGACTATAGTCTTAGCATAATAGGGGATTAATAGATCCACTCAGGATTTGTTAATAACCCACCCCCGCGCCATCCAAAGGACTTAATTAACCACCTATGTTAATTAATAACCTAACTAAACACACCCCGCAGACAAGTAAAACAAGCCCCGAAACCATTAAAGCAATGGATTTGATGTTTGGGGCCCGCGCATTAAACCTCCACCATCTTCAAAAAGTGCCAACCATCAGATATTGGCCCTTGCATCCGGCGGCTGAGATCTATATCGCGACCCCCTCCGCAGCTACACTTTAACGCCCGGGAGATGGGCAGTATTGTGCCCGTACAAGGGACACGTGGCGCCTTCCCGCCACGCTCGCGGCCCCTCCGCCCAAAACCATTTCAGCTCATAAGTGGTGCATGCTGATACTGCTTACCACCCTCCCACTGACCCCGCCCGCTGACGCCATCACCACGTCACCGCCACATCAGCGTCCGTGCCCTCGAGTCACAACAAAACGTCACATCCTGATGATGTCATTCGACCGAAAAGTGCCAAAAAGCCTCGCGAAGCCAATTTTTGTTATAAACTCGTGAAAATGTCATGTTCACCTATCTTCATTCATTTTTTCCACAAAACTGTTGCATGAAAACTACGTCCAAGCAACTACAGAAGCGTCTAGTCCACCACCCAACCAAGAAAAGTCCAGCATCCTGCTCCTCAACTCGTCGATCAACCTGCAAATTACACTGGTTCACATCCAAAATGCAAGTATTTACCCCATCCCACCTCCCGAACCTATATTTTCGATTTTCCTCTCTAAATTATACCTATAAGAGCCAAATTCAATCTGAAGCAGTCCATAATTGCCATACCAAGACATCCAGAACTGCTCTTTTGCCCATTTTCTCCACATAAGCCGACCCCTTGTTTGAAAACACAATAACCAAACATGGAAGCTCCGGTGGCCTTGAACATTGCTCCCCTCAATGCGTCGCATAAAGACTTGGAGTGGTTACCCTTCGCTGACAGAGATTTTCAAATTAAAGACTTAACTGGTGACAAAAACCACCTCCAAGAATTTTGCGAAATTAGGAACAGTCACAAAAGTAACACTGATCTCTATGGAATATGGGAATCCAACCTGCCCATGTATTACCTCCCCTCAGTCAATGTTTTCCCAGATATTATCCACCAATGCTGTGCCAATTATGAACCTACCCAGAGAGCAGTTATGAATCCATCTGGAACTGTCCTCTTTTATATAACTCCTGAGTCCATCAATGAGATGTTACACTTCAAACCCACTCAACCTTTGGCTCCTCTTTCTATGCGATTCTTGCTTGAGCAGGGCTCTAAACTGCCCAATTCAGAGATAACCCATATTGCTCAAACTTTTATGAGACCAGATTGCCAACCCAAAGTCCCACCTCCCTATGTGCATTTCTGGTTCAATGAAGCTAGAAGATTCATTATTGATATGATATCCTACGTCCTAGGATTTAAGACAAGTGAATATGTTAATGAGACCACCTTAGTTTTGTTGTCCATGTTTATTCCAGGATAGCCCCCTGCTGTCAAGTATGACTATGCTACTTTCATTGCCAACAAGATCCATGACCAATTCATGAGTCTAGACAAAGAAGGAGTCATCAAGTACACATCTTATATATATCATCTGTTTCTGTATTATCAACCAGATAGTTTTAAGTTTCCCATCAGAAAATTGGATTCTAAAGGAGAGCAGAGGTCT
The DNA here is from genome assembly GCA_000404065.3 of Pinus taeda. NCBI lineage: Eukaryota > Viridiplantae > Streptophyta > Pinopsida > Pinales > Pinaceae > Pinus > Pinus taeda. The sequence continues at coordinate 110,661 of APFE031245158.1, read as the reverse complement.
GTGATATTTTGGACCTCAGTCTTCCACAATGTCCGTGACTCCCCTTATACCTACTGTGAATTCATTGACTTGTTTATACATCTGGTCTCCTCTCTACTGATGAGACCTCCTCCTCCTAGGATCTCTAAGGATATAAAGAAGATTTTACAGCTCTCCAAAAACTACATAATAGGTGACTGGTACTTCTACCATAATCACATCGAGATTAGAATATATGGTTGTGAGTTGTGCCCTTATAAGGTGCCCAAATATGTGCCTATGAGATTGTTGGCACTAGAGTATTTCAAGCAACTTATTAATGCAGATTTAGCTCACTTTTGCAATGTAAAGAAAAAGGCTCAGCTGAGAATGAGAAACCAGTTAGGCCCTTTTATCATTAACAAGAGGGAAGCATGGGAAGATGCTGATAGGATATTGGGGGATGAACTTAAATTGAAGAAAAGTTTATGGTGGGTACCATATGACCCCCATATGACCCAAATGGCTTTATAAGTGACAAAAAAGTTTAAAACAGGCTATCGGCCTATAAAAATTGTAGGATCCCTGAAATAGAGCAATTTGCTAATTAGAATGAGTGGGTAGAGGGTACATAATAGAAGAAATTACTCAGCAAGAAGTGATGGAACAAGCTATGAAAGATCTTGAAAAGACCCTTGACCTGGACTCTTTTGGACAGGTATCTTTCAAGCTACCTTAGCAAACTAGAGTGGGTACATCCTCTGCTGGAACTTCACAACAACCTGTACAAGAAACCAGTGCACTAGGTACAGGGTCTTCTAAGGGCAAGGAAGTAGCAAGCACAGAGCAGTAAGCAATGACTGATCAGCAGGGGAAAATTCCTTCGGTCCAGACCAAAGCACTAGAGATACCAGTGTTACAGACTCCTCTAAATGAGGAAAAGGGCAAGAAAAGAGACAGAGAAGAGGCCACACCCATCAGTGGACCTGCACAACAGCCAGGTGCAAAAATGCAAACACTTAATCCTCTATCTGAAGAGGAAATCATTGAAGAAACAATAGAAAGTCTAAGAGGTGAGAGGGAAACCAACCCATGGACATCCCCGGTGATAGAAACATCCACCAGCTCTCACAGGCAAGACCTAGAAAGGCAACATAGTGTGGAAGTTTCATCCACTAGGCCACAAAGCAAGCAAGGTTCTAATATCAAAAGAACATTCACGGAGATAAAGGCCCAGAATGACCCACTGAGGCTGCAACTTTATAATCAGTTTCTCAAGATGGCCCCCACCAACCAGCAAAGGTTAATGTCTGCATATGACATTAAAGAAGGTAAAATGATCTTGAGCCACTTTAAGCCTAAAGTGAAACAACCACAATTAGCAGCTGACTACATCAGAACAAATCTGGAGGTCATTGCCAAAGACATTCATCCTATGGACCAGATTGAGCTGCATAAGCAAACTGGAGAGATGGTCGACTCCACACTGGCAGATAAGGCGATGCTAGCTCACAAATTGTGGAACTCATTGAACAACACCTCCACTCAATTGGATTTGGAGAAGGCATCCTCTCTAGCCAAGGACAACAGGATCAAATTCTTGGAATATATTATTATTGAACTGGGACATGATCCAAAGGATGTCAAAGGCATAGAGGCATTGATGAAGAAGAAGGAATAGGACATTGCTGCCCTCAGAAAACAGCTCAAAATGCCTCCTTCTATGCATCCACAAATAGAAGATGTTGTACAACATAAGTCCAAAGAGGAAATGATGGACCTGCTCATGAGGCTGAATGAGAGATTGAGTGAGACAGATCAGGCATTAGAGAAAGCAATACAAGAAAAGCGAAGAGAGTCGACCTCCCAGCCACCTGAAGTAGCTCCAATAGTCACAACTACCCCTCCTACAGTTATAACAACAGTGCCTCCCACTGTCCCGGCATCAACAATAGAAATCACCACAGGTACCCCAACAACAACACCAGGCAGCAGTACATCTATGACTACAGATCAATTAATAAAAGCCATGGAGGATTAGAAACTCCAAGTATCTGAGCTAAAGCGGGTAAAAGAAAAATTGGCAAAAGTAGAGAAAAGTTATGGTAAATCCAAGATGAATGTGGCAAAGAAAACAAGGGAGATGAATGTGGCAGAGAAAACAAGGGAGATCAAAGCATTGGAAAACTAGGTAAGAGCCTTAGAAAAGGATCTCTCTCTGGAAAAGCCTCTGGAAGAAATCAGAGGAATTTTTTGGAGCAATATCGCTCAATCCCTTAGTGATATGTGGAGGTCTATTGAAACCATTTATGAACAAATTGATTTGATAAGAGTGGCCCAAGTGGAAATTCAAAAAACGAGAGCCTTATTGGGACAGATGCCTGAGCAAGCTAATAGGCTAATACATTTTTTGAATAACAAGACCAGTGAAGAACTGGAAGCACTAGATATCAGAGACAGAACAAGTACCATTCTAGACATCAAGAGAGTTCTAACAATGATAAATCTAATGCAAAACTTGGATGGAAGATGTTAGGACATGCAGGTAGAGGTTGATTCTTTCATAGAAAAATTTACAGTCCTACATCAAAAAGGTTTGCCAAGTCCTTTGGGAAGTAATGATCGTCTGATGAAGCACAAGGACTATGTACGTAAATTAAATACATATGTTGCTAATCCAGCTAATGCATCTTCAAGCACTTCAGGAGAGAAGGCACTTCCATCTGGCCAGTCCCTTTATGACAGCCTGGAAAATCTATTCTACATAAACCATGAGGTAAAACATCTGTTCACCATCCCACCTAATTTCTTTAGGTACACAGAAACTGACGAAACTCTGAGGAAGCTGCAGAGACATAAATTACCAAGACTAGAATGGTGGCAAAGCATGTTAGAGATCTTGTAAATTATCTTTGGTCAATGCAAAATTTTGGACCATTTACTATAATGTAGAAAAAAGGAATGAATCACATTCACGTGGTTCAAAGCGCATCACATCAGAGTTAAAGAAAATCCAGCCAAGGTAGAATAACCAGCACAAAGGATCAGTAGAAGATAGCTGGGAACCGACTTGCAACACCTACCTCCAGTACATCTCATAAAGACGGATCAACCAGCGCAGCATGAATTTATTGCATCTATTTATTGTCTCCCTGTTTTCAAGACTGTTTGTCTCTATCTATGTAAAAGAAGCATTAAATTGTTAGTAGATATTATCTCTATCAGATATTTTGTGTGATACCTTGACATTTTTGTATAAATACCCCCCAGACGAAGTATTTGGGGTTTGTTGTTGATTGCTGGATGTTCATAGCCTTTGACTGCAATACTGAAGTTTTCTGGAATCAAACGCTGTTGGAACCAATTTTGTCTAGCTTGCTGAATTAGGAATTTGATGTTGAGGGCCATGTTACAGAATTCTTGAATCATCTTATGGATTAATAATTCCTTCTAACTTGTGTTTTACAGTTTCTATGTTTATTATATCATCTATATTTCGTGATCTAAATAATGGAGAGAAAGAATAACCCAGAATTTGCTTCATTGCACTCTGTGTTCAGTCTTTGTTATTTTCAATGTTTTCTTCAGAATTAGAATAAACAGTGAATTCTTAATTGCTCCTATTTCCCCTTATTCTTCCATCTTGAATATTAGCTAAGGAATTATTAACTGCTCCTTAGCAGTAATCATCCATTTTCCCTCTATCAACATGATGAAGGATTCTTAATTGCCTTTCACCCATTGACTCCGTTCCATCTGATTCCAGCCTATAAATTGTTCCATATTTGAGTACCTTCCTCTATGATAAATCCTCTAGTTAGAAACCTAACCCAGGAAGCCATCCCTCTTTGACTCCATCATGCCCAATGGACTGAAATGTTTCAGTTTTACCTCACTATGCTATTGAGTCCCCAATCCTTCCAACCAAACTCAAAACAAAACCCTTGGACTTCATAACTAGCCTAATATACCTAAAAACAAAGGTAAATTATAAAGAGAGAGCCCTATCTGGATGCATATTGGCTAGAACCTGTATCTAAAAGATTGGTCTGTAGTTACCTCGGCCGTATTCCCTTTCCTACAACTTTGGGGAACGACCTGAGTGATAACACAATCAACCCAAAGGTTATCTCTAGGAAACTTTCTATGTATCCCGAAACACTTGTGCTACAGGTGCCCTTAAAAGCAACAATAGTCCCAAAGATCCTTGGAACCTTGTGAGCAAGATTTAACCCTAAGGTATTTGCCTTGGAATATAGATCGAATTTGACCAATCTCAGCATAGATGAATTGCGTGGAATTATTACGACATATGAAATAAGGATTGAAGAAGAGGATGACACATCTCATCCAAGAAGAATAGTAAGGACAAGTAGACTCCGAAAGAAAAAAAAACTTGCAATTTTAAGGATGAGGAAAGGAAGAAGATGAATAATAATTCTCAGATAAAGAATTTGCCTACTTCATGTAGAAAATGCGAACATGTACAGGAAAATTCAAAGGTAAAGTTCCATTAATATGTTTTGTTTGTGGTCAGATTGGCCATTTTGTAGCCAAATGTCCTCACAAAATGAGGGTGATACGAAAGGGAAGAAAAGCCCTAAGAAGTTCAACAAGAAATGAAATTATAAATGGTTTAAGAAAAGTTTATTCTCCAAAGAAGATAGTTCTTTATTTGAAGAAGATACTGATAACGAAGAAGAATTCAACTAAAGAGTATTATTTATGGCCAAGCACAATAAACAAGAGGCACCTGATGAAGAAGGAGATGAAGAAGAAGAAATGATTGAAGTAGAATTTCAAAACTAAGTAATTAGGGTTATCAAATAGATCAAGGCCGAATATAAGGATGTTAACACTCTTGAAGACAAATTGAAGACAAAAAGGGAACATGTCCTCAATCATAAAATCAAGGTTGAATAATACAAACGAATTGAAGAATCACTTAGGAGAGAAGTAAAGGAAAGCAATAAGAAGAGAAAAGCATTGGAAGTTAAAATAGTTTCTCTGCAAAAGGAAGTAAAAAGTGGAAAAAATATTCAAGACTACGTCAAAAAATCAAAGGATTTGGACGAACTCATCAAAAACCAATAAGCATATAGTGACAAGACTGGTCTTCGTTACAAAGAAAAATACAAAAAGGAGTCAATTCCTTCTATGAAAACTAAAGAAGATGGATATGAAAAAAGGGTAGATCCCCCAGCTAGATCAAGAGATCAAGACTTGCAGGAAGAAAATTGGAAGATAGTTGCTCAAAAAATATTTCCTCCCAGGTATCAACCTATCTTTTATGGCCACTGTTATTCATGTGGAAGGTTTGGACATAGAGCTATAGAATGTCGCATGTATGAAAATTATTCCAGGAGATCTTTTAGAAATGGATATTCCAAACTCATCAAGATATCAACAAATTTGGTTATTTGAGAGATCATGTCGAATGTTACAAATGTAACAATTTTGGACACCTAGCTAAATATTCTAGACTTGGAAGCTCTCCAAAGGAGTTCATGAAAAATTGAAATGACCAAATATGGAAAAAGAAGACTGAAAGGTGTGCTCTCACTCTCAAGGCTCAAAGCAACATAAACATGTGGTATGTTGACATTGGTTTCTCAATGCATATGACTAGAGATAAAGAAAATTCATATCCTTGAAAGAAAAGAAGGATGGAACATCGTCTTTTGGAAATGATGGTGCTTCAAACGTCATTGGAACAAGTATGTTCACTCTTGGAAGCAAGGATGCATTAGCAAAGGATGTGTTGTTGGTTGAAAATATGAATCACAAATTTCTCAGTGTTGGACAAATGTGCGATCAAGGGCATATGATGCTATTCAACTCACACAAATGTGAAATCAGGAAAGGCAAGTTTTGTAAAATTGTGGCTACAGCAAGCAGAGGTCCAAATGACTTATAAATTTTGGATGACACACCTAAAGGGTGTTTCTTGGTTAAAGATATGAGAGTTGTTTATGGCACAAATGAATGGGACATATAAATTTCAACAGTTTTGTCAAGGTCAATGAAAAATAAGCAGTTAGTGAAATGCCGAAAATTTCAAAACCTTCCAATACGACATGTGAATCTTGTCGGCACGACAAACAGACAAAGTTGAATTCAAGACAAAGGAACACTTTGCGTCACATCCATTGGAATTAATACATATTGATCTATGTGGTCCTACGATAACAAAGGATTAGACAATGAATTATACTTGAATAATGACAATCGTCAGTTTCTTGAATAAAATGTCTGAGACATTCGAGTGTTTCAAAATATACAAGGAATTGGTCAAAAGTGAAATTGGTTTGAAGATCAAATGTCTGAGATCAGGTAATGGAAAAGAATTCACATCCAAAGCATTTCAATGATACAATGATGAAAATGGAATAAAAAGGTAATTCTCAACAATGAGAACACCACAGCAGAATGGAGTTGCTAAAAGGAAAAACAGAATCGTATAGGAAATGTCTAGAACAATGTTAAAGGACTCAGACTTAGATGATATATTATGGGTTCAAGCAATTGATACTATTGTATTCATCTTAAACAGAGGCTTGCTCAGGAACAACTGTAACATGACTCTGTACGAACTATGGAAAGGACAACTGACTAACATCTAATACTTCAAAATATTTGGAAGTAAATGTTACATCAAAAGAGAAGACCAAAAATTGGGCAAATTTGATTCCCATGTTGACAAAGGTATTTTCATTGGTTATTCATACAAAAGAAAGGCTTATAGATGCTACAATCTGAGGCAAAAACAAATAGTTGAAAGCATAAATGTTACTTTCGACGAAATTGGTGTTATAAAGGATAACAATGAGATCATCTCTCCAGGAAAATCTAACGAGCTTGAGGTAGAATCTGTGAAGGATGAAGAAGAAGCTCTAGAACAAGACTAATCAAATAAGGAAACAACAATAAACTAAGAGGAAATAAGAAATGATCAATAGGATGTATAAGAAACTACTACAAAAGTTCTAAAAGGATGGTGTCAAAAGAATCATCTGTCAAATCAAATCATCAAAAACATAAATGAAGGAATTAGAAACAAAAGAAATCGACAACATTGTTCATCACAGCAAGCCCATCTTTCTCTATAAGCAAATTTTGAGCCTAGCATTTTTGAGGAATCCAGTCAAAATGAACAACGGGTAGTAACTATGAATGAAAAACTGGATCAAATTGAGAAGAAAAACACTTGGGAATTGGTTCCACGACCAAAGGATAAAAATGTTATTGGAACTAAATGGATGTTCAAAAACAAATTGAATGAGGACAGACAGGTTACTAGGAACAAGGCAAGATTAGTTTGCAAAGGATATGCACAGGTTGAAGGAATCAATTTTGAAGAAACATTTGCTCCCGTTGCCAGAATGGAATCTATCAGGAGGTTTCTCGCTTATGCTTTGTCGTAAAAAATCAAGGTCTACCAAATGGATGTTAAATCAACTTTTCTAAATGGTGAATTGGAGGAAGAAGTTTACATTGAACAATCCGAAGGTTTTCTTCTCTCTGACAAAGAAGACTATGTCTCTAGAATAAAGAAGGCTCTATATGGTCTCAAGCAAGATACTAGGGCTTGGTATGCTTGTCTTGATGGATATCTACACTAATAGGGATTCAAGAAAGGAAGTACTAACAACTACCTTTATGTGAAAGTGGATCAAGATAACCTAAAAATTATCGAAGTATATGTGGATGATATAATCTTTGGAAGAAATGATGAAAGATCAAGTAAAGAATTTGCCAAAAAAATGCAAAGTGAGTTTGAGATATTTATGCTCGATGAAATGACATATTTTTTAGGGCTTCTGATTTCTCAATAGGATAAAGGAATATTCATATATCAAACCAAGTACATCAAAGAAATGCTCAAGAAATTCCAGATAGAAGATTGCAAGCCAGTCCTTACCTGCATGGTAACAAGTTGCAAGTTAAGCTTAGAAGACTCATCAAAGGATGTGGACCAAAGGTTGTATAAATCCATGATTTGTAGTCTCCTACATGTGACAACGTCCCGACCAGATGTGATGTAAGAAGTTGGACAAGTAGCACGATTCCAAGAAACACCGAAAGAATCTCATGTCATTGCCATAAAAAATAATTCTTAGATATCTTAAGGGCACAATGGAATATGGTCTCTGGTATCCAAAAGGAAATGATATGGTCATCCAATGTTATGGAGATGTATATTGGGCAAGAAGTGTTGATGGTCATAAGAGTACCAATGGAGCAATGTTCTACCTAGGTTGTTGTCTTGTCTCTTGGTTAAGTAAAAAGCAGTCTTTAATCTCATTATCTACAATAGAAGCAGAATACATCGTGGTAGCAGCTTATTGTACCCAAGTTCCTTGGATGAAGAAAACCTTGAAAGATCTTCATGTTAAGTTTGATGAGCCTTTTCCTATATTCTGCGATAACACCAGTTCCATCATTATCTCCAAAAACCGTGTGTTGCATTCCAAAATAAAGCACATTTTGATCAAATATGATTTCTTTAGAGAATAGGTAGCCGAAAATAATATTAAGCATGAATATGTTGACACAAAGGAACAAATTACTGACGTCTTTACCGAACTATTACCTCATGAATCATTTGAGTATATTTTCCAAAAGATTTGGATTCTCCCAAGTTCTCATTAGAATATTTCTCTTATCTAACTAAGTATAAAGGGGGAGTGGAGGTGTGTACAGGTTCGCAGGATGACAATTTGTGAGGGGGAGTTACCCTTTGCCATTGATGACAAATTGGGAGAGAAGGCAGTAGCAAGAGGTGTCATGATCGCAAGGGGAGTACTTGTGTTGCCATCAATGCCAAAGGGGGAGATTGTTGATCAGAGGTTGTCATTGATGTCAACCCAAGTAGCACCAGGGGCTACTCCGATCTTGCATGGGAATTTTGACTTGACAACTTACTCTATTATGAGTCAAGGATCTTCTAGATGGATTCTACTCATCGATATGTTTCCATTTATATTGTTATCACTCAGTATTTTCTCAGGGCTAAAGAAAGAAGTCACTGAGGTAACTATAAACCACTTTTGGAGCATAGGCTCTAGCCAACCTAGGGTTAGAGAGGGCTCTCTCTATATTATTTACCTTTGTTTGTTTGAATTTTAGGCTAGTTATGAATGTTCAGGGGGTTTTTTATTTGTATTAAAGATTGGGTGGTAGATTTCTTTAAACATATGAATAGAATGATGTCTCTAGACCATTGGGTTATGGATTCAACAGAAGGGCAACAGAACTAGATCAACTCACTAAAGGGAATGTTGAAAGGGAAAGATAGCAGAGTAGAGTGCAGGTCTTTGGGCTAGAGGGGTGAAAAGGTAAATTTAACTAGGTGAGATAGAAATTAAGAATTCTCAGACTGGGATTGAAACGAGGAACAAAGGGTAATTGGAAACAAAGGGGAATTAAGAATCCTTTGTTATAGATTATAAAGAAACAACCTAAACTAAGGAGCAATTAAGAATTCCTTAACTTAGATATCAGTAGAAAACATGTATTTGCCTAACTGTTAAAGCAAAGTGTAATTAAACAAATTTTGAGATAATACTCAGTTATAGCATTCAGATCTAGATATACATTATGGAAAAACTTTAAGAAAGATAATTACAACATGAGAAAATACTTGTTTGCACTTCGCTCAACACATGAATCCTTTGAAATATTTGGTCTTTATTCATCAATCCATCTTGCTGGCTCAGTCAATGCTCCAATGGCTTTACAGTCTTTTGATCAAGAAGTCTATAGAAATGTCTAAGAATCCACCCTAAAATACTTCAAATCAAGAAGTATTTATACAAATTATGAACTGAAATATCTCGAAAAAAATATCAAGATTGGTTTTACAAATATCTCAAACTGTTTTACATTAATAGAACTTAAATAAAGGACACTCCAAAATAATGAATCTATTTGGAACTATATTTATGGATTGAGGGTGACAAAGAAGAGAAAGTCGAATTTGATAGCAACTCTTAATTGATGATGAGGCTTCCAAGTCACTAACTAAGTCCTTCCTTTGTGCATTGTGCCCCAGAAATTATGCAAAATTAGGGTCCAGTGATACCTTTTCATATCTCAATCCGAGATCGATATGTAAACATTAAAAGAGGTTATTGTATATAAGTATGTTATTGAGATAATCCTCTTTCAATTTCCCAAAATTCAGCTCTAGTTGTTCACAATATTGTTTGCAAAATGATGTCAAAAAAAGGACTTTGCACAGTCCGAAACATAGGCTATGAAGATATGCATTTATCTCCCTTTTTGGAATACATGTGTAAAACATGAGATAGGTTTTTGTATATTGGCCTTTTAGGAACACAAACCTTCTCTAGTTACTCAAAATGCATCTGGGATTGGCCACAATAGTTTCTGCAAAATGATGACTTAAACAACAAATTTATGGAAAATGTACCATTTTTGCTCTATTTTTTCATCTATCTTCACTTTTATTTTTCAATTTGATACACTTTTACTGATACTCTTTCATCTAATACACTTTTACTTTGATGGACTGTCAATAGCCTTTACTTTTATTTTACTTTTACTGTACATTTTAACTTTTTACTGTGTATTTCAACACTAAATCATTTAAGTTTTTGTATGTATCAGCATAAGGTAATGGATATTGATCAAATTTCTGTATGTTTGATGTATTTGTCTTTTGACTGTATGCTCTGTCTGGTTCCTTTGTTTTAACAGTCAATGTCTCTGTGTGAATGATTTCTTTCTCTGTTCTGTGTATAACTGTTTTTTTCTTCCGAATTAAGGTTTTTAACTAGATTTCCTTTCGAGTCTTGGAGTAAACAAGTTTTGTGACTAGTATCAAAACTATTTATCCAAGCTCTAGTATTCTGCTAATTACCTGCAAAATACAAAAATCATTAAGAAAACATAGGTTGGCGAGAAAGGAAATTGATGGCTTTATTGCACAGGGATGTCTGGGAAAGAAGTCGTGGCAATGTTTTGAAAGTAATCGGAGGTCGAATCATGTTGCAGAGGTTTAGGGTAGCGTTGGAAGGGTTTGATAGGTTTTATTGTGAAATGGGGTAAAAGTAATGAAAATGAGGGTTTTCAGGGTTTTAACGGGCAACTTTTTAAATTAGGCGCGGGATTAGTTAAATGAATAGTGATGGTTTCTCGAGTTGAGTGGGGAGGTGGTTTTCCAAGCCATCACACCACTTTTGTGGTGAAGATGGTATTTGGGAGGGGTCACCCGATCTACTCCAGTGCTTGACACGTAGCATTTCGGGTTCAAGGGAAAACCGCTTTATCAGGCGGGTAACGATCAGCCATGGGGCGCGACCGATATGGTTGTGGATTGTCAGATGAGTGGGATGGTGATCGGATGGCAATTAGGTGAAGGAAGTGCACGATTGATATGAACTGAGGTGTCGTGGGGTGCCCAGGACTTTGATCATGGCGGATTGTGATTATTTGATATTTAATCATGGGTTTAAAGCAATCGGGTGGGGCTTAATGACGAGGTTAGTTTAGGTTCATCGCACAGGGATGTATTAAGAGGGTTTTGTCGAGATATGGGGTGAATTGTATAGTTATTATTAAAACTAAGGGTTGGGATATTACATAGAGGATTTAATTAATATAAGGGAAAAGGTATTATGGCAATTATATAATAAAGTTAAAAATCAATATGAAGTTAGCAGAGTGAATATACCCTTAAGTATAAATGTTAATGTAATATTTTCACACTTTATTTACATAAACTTAATACTTAGGATAAGATGTCTTTTGTGGGTTTTTGAATGAAATTGGATTTACATGTGGGGTTTTCACTTTTCCTAGGTAACTGAAGTTTCTCCTTAGAAAAAGGGGTTTTATTAGGGTAATGAGGGGGGGAATGATTTCATGAAGGGGATTCCAACACTTGATGTCCATAAGTCATTAAGCTGAGGGTCTAGTCCCACCAAAAGTCAGAGAAATGCTCGGAGCCTCTTTGACTTGAAGGATTTAAAGTGCTAGAATATACTTGTGGATCGGAAATTAGTGAGTTAGGGGAAAAATGAATGAGGGGGAGTTAAACATATTAGCTTGCAAACCTTTGTTTTTGCTTCCATAGTTGATAATGCATATTAGCACATATGTCTAAGCATGATGAATGTGTTTTGATCTAATCAACTTTATACTTCAGCAACCTTTCTTCTACTTACCCATTACTTACCCTAACATTTTTTCTTCATTTATTTAAGTGCATTTAGGCTAGCAAACCATTATCATCTATTTCTATTTTGAAAAGTAATCTATCTAATTCTAACCTTATATCATCCAAGGGCTCAGATTAAACTGATGATCTCCTTTTATTTTCTCTACCTATCTAATGATCTGCCAAGATTAAGATGTTTGGTTAGATTTTATTCTCTAACTAAAAACCATAAAATTCAAAGCATGAAATAACCAAGATTAAACAGTTTGATTACCATGGGCTGTGGCATGAATAACAAGCTGCACACAATCATTATTATGGATAAAACTAAATAGTAGTGGCATTTAGACTTACACACTTTCATGGTCTCTTTTTGTTTTTTGGGGTTCATATATTTTCATTTTTTGACCTTCTCTTATTCTTTTTGTCCTTTGATTTTCTTCTAGGACATACCCTCTTTATATTTTTTTATTTTTTTAATATGGAAAACATTTGCAGAAAGCAAAGGTATGTACAATATTACAAGGCTTAACCTTAGTCATTCAAAATTATGACTCCTATTGGTAAAGGAACGTAACATATATATGGCACACTACGTAATTCTTCATGGTTTGAGAGACATTCGTGATTGAAGTTAGTAACGCAAGTTAGTGGGCTAAAATCCTATGGGGTTCTCACATGGCACTCATAATTGTTGTGGTCAATAATTAATAATTTTTTTTTTCTCCTAAAATCCCTCCAATGTTAAATTGTTGAGGACCCTCTCAACTCAAGACATTCATATAAATAATGACCCTAATATCCTCCTCTAGTAGGGATTTTGTGGCTTCAAACAAGCCATCATGGAAGTTTCGCTATAACTATTTTTCTGCGAAGCTTCAGAAGCTGAAATTAAAACCAATTTGAGCTGAAATCTTGATGAACTTCCTGACCAAATTTCAGATCTTGGTTCACTATATTGTCAGAGATATGATTTGAGGAAGTTATGGTTTTTTTAGTCTCCAAAATTCCATGTCAAATAGGTGACGTTGGGAAAATTAGAATTTACCTATTAAAAAAAAAGGGAATTTGATAATCCTTGACATTTCCTTTAACTATTGTTTATCAGAATTTACCTATTAAGAAAAATCAAGGATGAGTGGAAAGAACTCGTGAATGCAAATAGTATTTTCAATTGAATGGAAATTTTAAAGAATAAGTCCTTCCACATTACATCAAAATCATAACAAATCATTTAAAACCTCGACACTACAAATCACATATGTTGGCCATTTAATTTTCCAACGTTTGTTCACATGGCTTTGACACCTATCACTATATCGACAAATCTCTTTTTGGAAAAACTTTATTGGCATTTGAGTATCGGGTGATATGAATAGAACCTTGTGACATGCGAACTCTGATATCGCAAGTCATTTGATTGTTTGCAAATTGGGAAGCGGGATGTCCGATACCAGAGTGTATGGTCTTAATGGAACGCGATATCAACGATGTCACTTGACAAAATGCGATATCGCTATCGACAAATCGGTTATGGTACTTACTTTGAAATTGCTGATGCCAATAAGCCAACTAACGCTTCATGTGCATTTTTGTAGTGGGGCCAGTTTTTATAATATTTGTGTTTATTTGTGTAAAAGGTCGTTTAAAACTTTGATAATGCTTTTCAAAGGGTTTATAATGGAAACATAGTTATCGGGGTTTTTTAGACTTGCATATTGTTTCCTAAGAAACTATGGAAAGGCTCTTAAGCCTAAAGAAAAAATCACATTTTGCTATATGTTCTTTTGAAAGATTTTTTTATTTTTTATTTATCTATTAAAAAGGTAAAAAAATGAAACTTGTTCTATTTTATTAAAACAAGAAAGGATTATTTTCTAAAATTTTTAAGGGTCCACATTATTTATTCTTCCAAGTCTAAGGATATTGGGGGATTGTTGAGTACTACAACAGGCCCATACACTCAATAGAGTGGGTACCTTGGTGAGGTAGCATAAGGGATGAACATTCTAGAGAAAATGGTCCTTGAGGCCCAGACACTTAATATAGTGGGTGCCTTGGTGAGATAACATGAGGGATGTGAATTATAGAGGGAATGGTCCTTAAGGCCCAAAGACTCATGAAGTGGGGTGCCTCTTCAGCATCATTGCCTAGAGTGAGGTATTTGGATTTGGGACATGGGTTTCCATTGAGTTTGACCATGAGTGATGGCAACCATGAACTAGTTGGAGTACCATGAGGTGAGGCACCCCCTAGATCATGGTGACTAGTGGAGTGAGTATCATTGATTAAAATAGCTAACCTGTGTTGTGGTACCTATTGATGATGTTGATTTAGGTCAACGATGTTGATTTAGGTCAACGATGTTGACCTAGATGATGACATTATCGATGAGTTGAGCCTTAGATAATGTATACAAATATCATCTAGATAGTCATTATGAATACCTCCATAACTAAGAGGGAGTGTTGAAGAATGTAGATATGGTTGGTCTTCATAATCCTTGATGTATTTATAATACTATGTAAAAACACGAAAGAAAATTAAATGTCAAATTAGTAGAAAAAAATAAAATAAAGGAAATCAACAAAACCACCTAAAATTAATATCCTTGAAATAACTCATACTCAAATAACATATTTACCATTAGTTACTAGCCACCATAATTTAAGAAAGTATTTACATAAAAGATGAAATATTAATAAAATGTAAATAAATATACTTACTAGGAGTTGTTGCACACCATTATTTTTGTGATATTCAATAATTTAACAATATAAGTAAAAATGTAAATGTTCATACTTACTATAATTTAATTTACAAAGAGCGTGATTTAATTTAAGAGACGTGTCTCTTGTGTATCTTGAGTACAAAATAAACTTGAAACTTTTCATTTTAGACATTCCCTTATCACTCACATATCTCTCTCTCTTAAGCACATGATCTCACATAGCTTAAGTTTTCATCATTATGATCTCTACTTTTCTTTCATGGTTATTAGTTGAATTTCTGAAGTGTGATTGCTTGATGAAGATAAAAGAACTATAATATATATTCACAAGTAATGACCATAGTTCAAAAATAGTGCTTATATCCATTGCACTCTATTTTTCAACATCGAAGAACCTGCTCTACCATAGATGGCCCTTGCCTTCTCTAAAGCCTTCGATGCGCGCTTGAAGTGTAAGGCATAATTGACACACTTATTTATTACACACGATGCGTGGGCGAGGATGACAAAGCCCCCACCATGCCATCATTGCCATTGATTGTCACCCCTATCGGGGAATTTTTTCTTTTACTATTATAAAATGTAAATTTTTATATTATAAACTTCCAATAAATAAAAAATAAATTTCAATTGTTGTTATTTTTATAACTTTATTTTCTTTAACATTAAATTTGGTGTCACGTTTGGCACATAGGTAAACTTTGATGTCATTTCTAGTAAACTTTGGTGTGATGCGATGTATCAAGAGCTTGGAAGTGTGATATGTTATATGAAGAAAAATTCCATGTGATATATCAAAATCAAAGAAAAAATCATCCTGTGTGATATGCCATGTAAATAGAAGCTTTTGGTCCATGTTTTATGAAATACACTATGTTATAATAAAGGAAAGTTTGCAATGATCTACAATATGCCACATGAAAAGAAACTTCGATACAATGTCATGTGTCGTAGTGATCAACATTTTAAAGATGTGATATGTCACACGAAGAAATATTTTAATGTGATGTATCACATAAATCAAAATTGTTAGAAAATATGATATATAGACGGAATAAAAACTTTAGTACAACCTAGTAATAATGTCAATTTGATATGGTCATTAATGGGATCACCATTGGCAGTTTATGGCCTCAATGTTTCAGTGGCACATGATTTTTCCCATGGTATTTTCATATAGCGTAACCTATTTAAAGGCATGATGACTTTATTGTATAATGTCTTTGGATCAAATAATAATAGATATATTATGAGGATTTGTTTCTCCTACGAGGGATTCCAAGATAATTTATGGTGTCCATGCGATGTTTACTTTATGTGTTATTATTATGTTTTTATTTCTCTCTCTTTCTATAACAATGGTATTAGGGAATAACACTCTCTTTAACATCTAGTTTGTGGTTGTACATGGGTCGAGGAGAGATGTGTGTAGTAGATCTCGGATGTGCTAAGGATAGACAAGTTGTAGTAAGGCAATGTAGATGAATGGATAGAAATCTCTACGGTAGTCACTGAATATGTGGAGATTAAGGAGTACATGAAAATTATGGATCAACATGGGCTGAAGATATAGTAAGAAAAAGATTGTGTAGTTGCATGGATGAGAGAATGGAGATGAAGTCACTAGCGGTGATGTTTGGTGAAGGAGATAGAATGTTATGGTGACTGGTAATGGTGCATGAACACCCTAGAATGTTTGGTCCAAGTTGTAAAGCCTAGACATAGATGAGATTTATTCCTCAAGGTTTTTATAACACTTGTTATTTAGACATACATGTTGTAGCACAATAGCACATGATGTCATCCCTTACATGCATAGAGTGGATGGAGGATCAAGTTTCGTAATGAAGCTCTTGAATATGTATGTGGGTGGCAAATATACTCATATGCTAGTTTGAGGTTAGTTTGTTGTAAGACCCATTATTTAAGGATACATCTTGTAATGCAGTGACACATGAAGTTATGTATGATCAAATTGTGGAATGGACCACGCTAACATGAAGGGGGAATGTGAGATCTCATTATGTGAGATGGTTCATAAACTATGTATAAAAAAAGTGTCTTTAAAAAATGATTGATATAATAGTTGGCTACCTATATATTTGGATGGATGGTAACCTTCTTATATGGATTTCAAATAAAATATTAGAGCCAACCTAATTTAGGGAAAATCAAATTTAAATAGAAAATTAAAATCAATTTAACTTAGTTACCGTATCAATTTGATTCCATTATTAATATAATTACTATTACAAATTTATTAGATAAAAATTTAAATATCCCATGATTTTTCTCATTACATTTTAATGTAATATAACATTAACGTAAAACAACTTTATGTAAAATAATAAATTATTATTAAAAATTATGTTTTACGAAAATAATTATAATGTCCACGTAATATTTATGTGTATACGTTATAATTTTATTTATCTTTCTTTTAAATAACACGCTAAAATCAATTTTGAATGTATAGTATTTATGTGCATATAAGTTTAAATTTATTTATCTTTGTTTTCAATAACAAAATGCTATATTATACCATGTATAACCAATCACAATACCCTTTCCCTTAGTTTACCCTACCAAATTTTGAGATAAGACATGTCAGTGTTTTCATATCATCCGTTTACTTTTTGCAAGCTCTGCAGCAATTACTATTTATAAATATATTCACGTTATATCTGCTACCTTTTGCAATCTCAGAATTAATTATAAATGAATTGCAGTGCTGGATCGATCAAAATTCAGAAATTTTATTTCATTGTGGCCGACAAAAGGAGGTGATATGCTACGTCAAGATTAAATTGCACCTGTCAGTTGGTACGCCTCATTCCAGAGTCATCGAATGAATGGTGTACACAGAGACACAAGTTTCCTAGCCGCCATCTACAAGTCAGACCAAACGCGTTTCCTACCTGCCTTTCACATCATATTGCCGAAGAAAATCCTTAGGATTAAAAGTTAGGCCGTCTTCCTAACCAGGGTGAAAAGCCTTTCTAATCTAGCCAGTGGCACAACAAATAATTTAATTAGGTAATGCATGCTTCTGGTAGATCTGATTCAATATTGTCGGCGGAAGACAGACCTTTCAAAACTTTGAAAAAACAAATGTATCATTAAAAAAATTGCCATTGTAGCAGGAAGCAGTCGTCCCAGGGAAATTACAACAGGGAGGTAGTTATCAACAGACCAAGGATATCTCCATGATACAGTGCGTAAACAAGTACATAATGAAAAGAAGAGGTGCCAAGTTTACAATTGCTATGATCATGTTCGATTAATATTAGAAATTAATCAGATTATAGATTTTGAAAATATTTGAAAAAACTATGTGTAAGGATGTTATAAATTAAATCTATTTTGTTTTTTTGGAATTTTGGTATTTTTATTTATTTTTTTATTTTTTTTTTTATTTTTTTTTTTTTTATTTATTTTTTTTTATTTTTTTTTTTTTTTTTTTAATTTAAGAAGATTGGAGTGTTTGAATAGTTTTTATGGTGGAAATAGATTCAGCACCATCATGTGATCTATCACATATGAAGATTACACAACTAAGTTTCTAGAGCTAGTGAGGTATGTACCATATTTTAAGGATGAGAAGATGAAGGTTCAAAGATTCATTAGTGGATTGCCAATATCATTTAAGTATTAGATTGAGTATGATGAGCCTAAGACATTGGAGGATGTAATTGGTAATTTGAAGCACTGTTATGAGTAGTATAAGTGTAATTTGAAGCATGAGCAAGGTTGTAAAGGTAAAAAGAACACTAAGGAAAGTGGGATAAGAAGCAAGGAATACCATAGGATGTAGGTAACAAAGAGAATGCAGTGTCGTGCAAGAAATTCAATGCAATTGACAAAGGTCATGGATTTCAGTCTGAGGAGTAGAACAAGGGTGATGATAGGAAGCATTTTCAATGTTGGACTTGTGGCAATGATCTTCATAGGAGAGATTGTCAATAGTATCAGGGTGGCAGACCTCAGATTTACAATGCTTAGGAGGCACAAACAGTTGGGGATGTTGGATAGAGTATTCCTTGGATTTATGTAGCATTGGATAATAGGAAGGTTGATCATTAGGCATATATTATCGATATGGAAGGTAAGATTTGTGATCAAATTGTTTCTATTTTGTTTGACCCTTAATCTAACTATAGTTATATCAATCTGTTGATGTTGTGATCAACAACCTCCAAACATTTTCCTACACATGAATTTTAGAGCCTACTGAGGATCTAATGATCTATCATTCCATATTCGCTTAATGATTGATGAATGTTATGCTAAGTGTTTAAGTATTATTCTCGATTTCTATGTGTCGAAGTCACTTGCATACACATGCTCAGTTTGTAACAAGTTCACGAGCGCATTCTTTTACACAAGCTTGAAAAACCATAACACAAGCTATCAAGAAAATGCATATGCAATGTTTAATCTATCTCAACAGTTAGTGCACACTTTCATTGATAGTCTCTCACTTTTGGGTTGCAATTGTACTTTTATTTCGATGGGTTTTTCCAACTATCACTTTTGTGGACCTTCACTTTTGCAAGTGTCGCTTTCATGTTTACGAATGTCACATTTTCTTGTTTTAACTTTAATAGGTGTTGTTTCCATGATATCTTCGCTCTAACATGTGTCACTTTCATATTTGTTGACATTTTGCAAGTGTCGTTTACACTATTCTCTTACCGTTGCAAATGTTGTCTTTTGGCATGGGAAGTGTCGCATATTACATAAGCATAGTTATGGTTAATTTCAAGGGGTAAATTTGGTTCCAATGAGTCATATTTATCATATACACATGTATTACAAGCATTCCAAAAGTTTCATGCATTTTCACACAAGCGTCATCACTGTCGTCACAAAGTGTATCTTAAGTGTTGCACTTGGAGGAAGTTGTTGCATTGATATCACATTGAGAGGATCATGTTATTTGTGTGTTTTGAGTGATCAACATTGTGTCGTCAATTTTTCAGAGTGTGTGATCATGTTCAAGTTTTATCCTTACTCACCTTGACCTCATTGATCTCGCACTTAGTCAAATCCTAAAAATCTCATGCCTTAGTAGCAGTCCTTCACTTAGTCTTCTAGAACTACGCACTGCACAGTCTCAACTCTCAAGATTAGTCCTTGCCTCTTTGAACTGCACAATGTGCGGTTCTTACCCTCCATAACTACACATTGGAAATCTCTAGTTCTCAACTTTGGAACCTTGAGCTCCACAACTACATAGATCATCCTCCCATTCAACCATCTTCTGCACAATGTGTATTGTCAAGCCTCAATCTTGCAGCTTCCCTCCTTGGAATGCATAACTATACAATCCATTGGCCTCTCTCTCTTTAAAATTGCGAAGTTGGAAACTTAAAGCCTCAAGCCTTCTTCCTTAAGCCCCTCAACTACGCATTCATCTTGGCCATGCCTCCCTGAAATGCGCACTGCGCAGTCTCAAGCTTCAATCCTCCCTCCTAGCCTTTGGAACTATGCAATGCACAATCCTTGAGCTTTCCTCCAAGTCAATTACCCAGTTCCAGCCTCAATCATTGATTTCATGAAGTATGCTAGATTAGGAGATTTTCAGATTGACGTCGTCTTGTCATGAGTGATTTCCGATTGTAGGTATTATATCTTTCCATGACATGATGATGATGAATGGGAAGAAGAAGGAGACTCGGCTAGAAGACACCTTTGGAGTTGGAAGACAAGTTGATCATTGAAGAGAAGATAAAGAGACACTAGCTTCTGATAGAAGATAAAAGATCATGATCACATGAAGACTCCATATCAATCAACCCCTTGGAGGATGAATACAAAGCACATGTGATATCCATCATGAAGATGCAAAGAAAGAAACTTGGCAATGCTACATAATCATGAAGTTACATGTCATCATTATCAAGATTCACATGTGTCATAATGTCTTGCCAAATAATTTGTGGAATGTAACGGTGTAATTTCCAAAAATTAGAAAATGTCAAATGTGTGGAAGACCGAGGGTCCCACACAGAATATGAAGAGTCACTATTGAGTTCTAAAGTTATATAGAAGTTGAAAGGTCATGTAAGAATTTGAAAATTCATTGTAGAATCTCAATAGTCATGAGGGAGGTCAAGAGTCTCATGGGAGGTAGATATTCACCTCATTTTTATAAATAAACCCTCATAACTCAAGAAAAAAGGACTTTTGGGACTTGAACTTTTATCTTGGATTCTCTAGTTTGGCATAAGAGAGAAGATATTTTTTTGGAGGTGCAAGTGGTGACTTAATGTTCCACTATTGGGGCTAGTGTGGCAACACTATACTTGTATATCTTGGCACTTCCACTTAATATATGAAGCTCAACAAGCCAACACATTTTCATGCATGTACTAAGGAAATTGAACTATTTTGGTGGCTTTGGTACTTATCTTGTTGAAGGTGTGCTGTATTTGGTTTCATGATCATGGTTGAATTGGGAAATACTTTTTAGAATAATAAGTGATCCACTTATGCCCTTGTGTGTCTCTTTTAGGATAGTACTATCACTTTTGTTCTAGAGGCTCACTCTCTTTCTCCTTGCCATGAAAATACCTTGTACACATTTCAATTGTATGCCTCACAGTGTTAACTCACTTTATTATTTCAAAGAATGTTTTATAACCTCTTATGTTAATAATTGCATCTAAGGAAAATCCCTAAGGACAATGGAAAGTGACAACATTTCTGGTTGGGGCTCCTACTCCAAACGGTGTGACCTCTGATTGGAACTTCACCTCAAGGAGACCCATTTGGTTGATAGATTTCCAACACCGTCAACAGTTGGTGCTAGAAGGAGGGATAGGTGACAAGTTGTGCCCCTTGATTCTATTTTGAATCTCTCATCTTAAGTGGATTTTCCCCAAATCCTAACCCTAGAATATTTCTCTAACATATCTCCTGGTAAATGTTTCATCTTCGTGGAGTAGTTTCATGACTTGTCTAAGTTCAGGTTTGATGGTGAGGGTGGTACATTCATAGATAAATAGATATCTGATTTTCTTGGCTTTTGGAAGTCTCATGAAATTGATAATGATGTTGATTAATGGCTGTCATTGATGTCAACTCAAGCAGCACTAGGGACTACCCTAATATTGCATGGGAATTTTGACTCGATAAGTTACTCTATTTGGAGTCAAGGATCTTCTAGATGGATTATGCTCATCGATATTTTTATGTTTACATATGGCGTGCCACGTAATTCTTCACGGTTCGAGAGATATTCGTGTTTGAAGTTAGTAACCCTAATTAGTGGGCTAAAACCTTATGGGTTTGTGACATGGCACTCATAATTGGTTGCGGTCACTGAATAGTCAATAATTAATCATTTTTTTTCTCCTAAAATCCCTCCAACATTCACTTGTTGAGGGCCCTCTGAACTCAAGACATTCATATAAATAGTGACCCTCATATCCTTTAGTTGGTATTTTGTGGCTTCAAACAGGTCATCGTGGAATTTTTGCTATATATGTTTTTTTGAGAAGCTTCAGAAGCTAAAATTAAAACCCATTTGAGCTGAAATCTTGATGAACCTCATGACCGAATTTCAGATTTTGGTTCTCTATATTTTCAGAGATAGGAACTGATGAAGTTAGGATTTTGTTAGGCTCCAAAATTCCATGTCAAATAGGTGATGTTGGGAACATTGTCATAACTTTCCCTCTGAGCATTGGATTCAACTTTCATAAATAGTGACAGAAATAGGACAAAAATTAATTTATTGGGTATTGTTTTTAGGGCCGAAGGTCACAACAGGGACATGTGTCACTTCATACAAGTTCGCTCTACCAAACTAGTCATAATCAGTCCATCGTGGGAGATTGGGCATAAATATTTCTTGAAGAATTTAATCTTGATTAGATATGTGGGGTTGTAAAGAGGACTTAGAGGGCTACGATAGGATGAAATTTAGGAACCTGGAGATCTGAAATTACATAGATACAACAGATTCAATATCGAGCTCCTACAAGGAAAGAAAAAGCATGCATTCAAGGATCACTGCAGTAAGGACCACACATCAACAGTCAAGGGTAAGTCTCCTACAACACCATATGTATGATTAATGTTTACATTTGAATTTTGAGTATCATCTTTGACATATGTTTTTGTAGGATAACATAAGTATATACAAGGTCTTGGTTATATCTCTATGTCTCTATATGTCACAGCTAGTTTTGATACCACATTTAAGATGTCCTATTCTCGATACTACATGTTTGATGCTACATATTCTTGATGCTACACCAAGTCTTCTAAATCTATATGATGTTGTAATTTCATGTTACTTGTCTTGTCATAGTTGATAGAATGGTCTATGTTGTTGTACTTAGAAATTGGTCCATCAAAAGTCTGGGGTCTATCATCAGTTTTATTGTATATATCTTTAGGTCAGTTTTGGATATTGTCTTGCATAGATTCGAGGCCTATATCAAGACTGGGAGTCTTTTTCTACTACTGTAACAATTAAACAACACAAGTGACAAGCACACTTCAAGTACGCATTGTAATTTTAATTTTAATTTACTCATTATTATTCACTTACATGTGCTTTGTAGGCAGAGGTAAGTTGAAGGGTATTTTGTTTTGTTTTGGGATTGGTTTCACCAGGAAAATTTTCCATGCAAGTAGAAGAAGATTCAAGTACAACATCAAGAAACAATTCAAGAGAAGAAATATCAAATCAAAGGAAGCATTGCAATGGGACATCCTTGAAGATATGACAGCCATCCATATATCGTGAAGTATTGTTAAGGCCAAGAGTCATCATTGTAAAGTTGTAAAAGAGTCATTTATAAAAGATTCGTCATTGTAAAAGAGTGATCATTATAAAGTTGTAAAAGAGTCATTCTGCCTAGAGTCGAAGAGGTTGTGTTGGGAGGTATATGAGTCACTATAGGGATGATGTCATGGTTGGGTTGCAGGTCATAGAGTGATTGGGTATTTGGTCAAGGACACGAAAATCATTGTACATCTTATTATATCATGGATTATTGCCCCTGGTTTGGGAATCCACAGCCTTGTCGTATTTCATTCATTATAGCCTGGCATAGAGGTGCTAGGCGGGTGTATGAAGTTACCTATAGGTTGGGTACTGTGAACAATTTAGGGTGGTAGGGTGGTTCTAAGGCGAGTTATGGCTCGCTAGGGTGTTGGGGAATCCATTCAGTTGATTATTGAAGAAGCCAAGGTGTTTTGGCATCCTTCGAGTGGGAGATGTAGAAGAATTCTTTTCTATAATTATAGGAAGTTGTTGCTTTAATTTTAGTTGGGGCTGAAAATTAAAGAATTTATTAGAAAAGCGATCGGTGTTTTTTGAACCAGAGGGAGTTTTCCACCTAAAATTCTTATGCCTACTGTGTTCTTTTATTTACTATTATTACTTCATAAACATTAATAATAATTTAATATTAATTAATGCTCTGAAAAGATCTAAAAGAGCAAATTTTTAAGGAATATTGATTCACCCCCCCCCTCTCAGTATTTCCAACAATTGGTATCGGAGCTTGGTTCTTTCAATAGCAGTCTAACAACTAGGAAGGAGATCATGGAGTATACTAAGAATAGAGTTCCTTTGTTCAATGAAAATAACTATGCACTTTGGAGTGGAAGAATGCAGGTTCATTTGCTTGTGCAAGGATACGAAGTATGGGAAATCGTTGACAAAGGCTTCACACTGACCCATGATGAACAAGGTAAGAAAAATATAGTATATGATGCAAAGGCTAAAGATGTTATTATTAGTAGGCTTATCAAATATTTTTATCTTAAGGTATTTAGTTGCAAATCTGCTAAAGAGGTACGGGAAAAGCTTGAAAACATATATGCAGGTGACTCAAAGGTGAAAGAAGAAAAGCTTCAAATTTTCAAGGAAAAATTCGAGAAACTCAAAATGAGGGAAGATGAATATATTTTTGCATACTTTCAATGTGTTGATGAAACAAAAAATGCATTGGAAGGTTTGGGAGAACTTGTTGAAACAAAAATTGTTGTCTGTGTTGTCACTCATTGCATTATGAGTTTATAGTTGTCCAAAGTATCAAAGAGAAATGAAGTTTGAAGCCATCTTCCAAGCCACATAATCTCTCTAGGATAAATCGGAACCACTCTATTTGATAGTGCCCGGAATAAGATTTCCAGTGGTGGAACTCCTCAAATGGGCCCCATAATCAGAAGATATGACCTGCTAAAGATGGGGATTTTGTTACCTTGAAACTAAGGATAAGAGCATATCGGAGGTCCGAGAGCCCATCAAAAATCGATATCGGCTCATTCCTCTTTGTCATACATTTTCGCACATCTCCCTTATCCTTTTTTGATTGCGATATCACATATCGCAAAGTTTCCCGTTCACCACAATATAGCTTTGTCTCCCCTCCCCGATTGCGATATCAGAAACTTCGTTGATATTGCATATCGCAATTTCCCCTCTGATTGTCACATCTAAGTCCCTTCTCCGCCCGCCGAGTATGATAAGGTCCTCTTTGCCAATCGCGATAAATTAATTGTGATATCACAATTGGGGATTGCACAAAGACATAACTCCCTCCTACGCTAAACTCCCTTCCAACTTGTGATTGCAATGGACCCAAAAGGTTATGCATTATGGTTTTGAGAAGTTTCAAAGTATAGGAACATCGGCGATTAGAGAATCAAAACAACGGTAGGGTTACAACTCCCAAACGTTGCGATATCCCAATTTTCCATATGATTAGTGGTAGGGTTGAAAAAAATTTAACAAAGAAATTCAATGCAAAACTAAGGTTAGGCATGCCTTTTCTCTCTCCTCCAACAGGATGCGTGGCAGCATAGGATTGGTCCTTATAAAGACACATGGCCACTGACACTAGCATGATGTTGCGGTATGGAGGGACACATGGCATGTTGATCTGGCATTTTCAGGGGTCCTAAGGGGGCATATCCGATTGACATGTGTCACCACTCAGGAAGCCACACATGGCAGTGATGACATCATCAATCGAAAATCAACGATCAGGGGTAGCAACCCACTATGCATCATGAGGAATCCATCAATTATAAACCTTTGATTGGAATGGGGCTCCAATAAGGGGGCTAGCTGATGGTCACGGGAAGAGCTAAGAACCAAGAGGAGAGCGGGACAAGTGATCCCACATATCAGCGATTGCAAGGGCCAAAGGGAGAAATAAAGGTGGTGTCATGAAACAACTGAACACCGATAACATTAAAAGTCATTGATAAGAAAATGTGATATAAAGGTTGAGTCCCATGTCACAACCCTCAGTCTTATGATGCAGAAACACTGAAAGGGGCTAAAACAAAGGGAGCCAAAGGAGATTAGGAATCACTATTCTGTGACGCCTTTTGGTGTAAAAGACTCAATGCCGTAAAGCCCTGATAGTGTGGTACAAGGCTTTGAAGGTGGAGGGTCACCAGCTGAAGCATTGAATGAAGGCCCCATAATCAGAAGATATGGCCTGCTAAATATGAGGATTTTGTTGCCTTGAAATGGAGGATAAGAGCATATCGGAGGTCTGGGAACCCATCAAAAATTGCTATCGGCCCATTCCCCTTTGTCATACATCTTTACACATCTCCCTTATCCTTTTTCGATTGCAATATCCCATATCGCAAAGTTTCTTGCTCACCACAATAAAGCTTTGTTTCCCCTCGCCAATTTCGGTATCGTAAACTTTGGCAATATCGCATATCAAAATTTCCCCTCCGATTGTCACATCTAATTCCCTTCTTCATCCGTCGATTGCGATAAGGGCCTATCCACCAATCGCAATAAATCCTCCCCCTGATTGCGATATCGCAATTAGGGATCGCACAAAAACATAACTCCCACCTCCGCTAAAATCCCTTTCGACTTGTGATTGTGACGGACCCAAAAAGTTATGCATTACGGTTTTGAGAAGTTTCAAGGTCTAGGCACATTAGCGATCAACGAATCGGCATACCAGCAGGGTTACAACTCCAAAAGGTTGTGATATCCCAATTTTCCATACGATTAGTGGTAAAGCGTTGAGAGGGTCGAAAAAAATTTAACAAAGAACTTCAACACAAAACCAAGGGTAGGTGGTGTTGAAAATAATACTGAGAGGGGGGGTGAATCAGTATTATCTAGTTCTTTTAACAAATCTTCCTTATTTACACTTTTAATTATTTTTGCATATCAGTACCATAAAATAATGAGCAAGAAAAACAGACAGTCACATCAAAGAACACCAGAT
>APFE031245158.1:0-82274 GCA_000404065.3 Pinus taeda | reverse complement strand
TTGAGAGCCATGCCATGGGTGTTGCCATCAAGTACAACATCTGTAACATATAACCATACCATAAACATAATTCCAACAGGTGGGCCTTTTCTCTCTCCTCTAACAGGATGCGTGGCAGCATAGGATTGTTCCAGATAAAGACACATGGTAGCTGACACCAGCATGACGTGGCTATACAGAGGGACAAGTGGCATGTTGATCTGACATTTTTAGGGGTCCTATGGGGGAAAATCCAAGTGACATGTGTCACCACTCAGGAAGCGACACGTGGTGGTGATGATGTTAGCAATCGACAATCGGCAATCGGGGGTAGAAACCCACTATGCATCATGAGGAATTCATCGATTATGAATATCTGATTGGAATGGGGCTCCGATGACGAGGCTAGCCGATGGTCATGAGAAGAGAAAAGAAGGACAAGCAACCCCACATATCGGCAATCACAAGGGCCAAAGGGAGAAAATAAAGGTGGTGTCATGAAACTATTGAACGCCGATAACATTAAAAGTCGCTGATAAGAAACCGTCGATATAAAGGCTAAGTCCCAGGTCACAACCCTCGGTCCTATGATGCAGAAACACTGAAAGGGGTTGAAACAAAGGGAGCCAAAGGAGATCAGGACTCACTATTTTGTGACGCCTTTTGGTGTAAAAGTATCGATTCTGTAAAGCCCCGATAGTATGGTACATGGCTTTGAAGGTGGATGGGTCAACAATTGAAGCATTGAATGAAGGCATGGTGCAATGAAAAATCAGTATGTGGGGCTCAGGAAGATTTAATGGCTCAGCATGGAGCTCCACTCAGATATGAAATGAAGCACTGCCGTGACAAACTCTACTTCTACTTTGTGACAAGTAAACACAGTCGATCGCTACCAACTCCTTTGGGTGGTCAAGTTGAGCAGTTAAGATGAAAGCGACGAGACCAAATGAGCAGCTAGAGGGATGCATGATGACAAAGACATGGCCTGACCAGGGGTTTTCACAGGACCAACAGAGGGATACTTCCTCCCATCATCTTTTAGTTTTCTTTATTTCCAATTATTCTGTAATTTCTATTTATTTCCATGAAGGGATCAAATCCCGATTGTAATATTTTTGGGCAGCAGAGCATTGCATGCTGAGATAGCTAGTCCTTCAGATAGTTGGAGCTCAGGCGAAGATATTTTTGTAAACTATTGATTCAAATCCCTCACCTTCTCTGTATAAATAAGGGGAAGAAACACTTAATTTACATGTTCCGTAATTTCAGACCCGCGGGGGTCTGAATTCTGAGATGCCATTCTTGGTTCCAAGCAGATCAATGCGTATTATGTTTCCTCTTTTTAAATCTCATTTCATTTGTGTTTCCTTTTCTCTAAAATAGTGTAATGAAGCGATCGGTTTATCTCTTATTCATGGATTTATCTAGGTTGCTAAATAAGAAAACAGTCCCTACGTTTAAGACAAAGTTAATTCTATTAGTCTGTAACCTACAATACCTGTACAAGGTAGATTTACTATTATCATTTGATTAACATGCGGTACCTGTGCGAGCCTAGATTTACTCATGTTGTTTGGCAATAATGGTACCCATGTTATATCTAGTATGAATCCTCAATAAGCACTCCGCTATTTCTACTTTTCCACCTCCTCCTTCTTCCATATTTTTGCTGAAACATTGTTTCTTAGGATTTTGTTCGTTTATAGCCCTACGCATCTATTTCCCTCCTTCCTCTCCTCCTCTCCACCTTTACTACAACTTCAATATTAAGTTGTCTCATTGTTGTGTGTCGGCCACCAGAACAAGGCATTTCTCTTTGAGATCACCCAAATTTACCCCCTGCATTTGGATACATGTATTGGCTTGAGTCTACCTTAATGAATGCCTATTCAACCAAGCCATTTTTATTATCTTTTAACTATGTGGCAATTGGAGTGCTGCAAAAACCCCTCATTGATAATCTTCTATGTACTCCTCTATTCAAGATGTCCTAGGCACTGGTCTACAATCAACCCATAGGTTTTCTCTAGGAAGCTTTCTATGTCTCCCAAAGCACTTGTGCTACAGGTGTCATTAAAATCGACAACCTCTTTCTGCCACCATTGTTGGGGAACATATTTAACGATTTCCCCCCTAGGACACAATGTTATCACTCCTTCGGATCTCCAAGGTTGAGCAAGATTCCAGCAGAGGTAACCCCAAACAAACCTTTTGACTTCATAGCTAGCCCTACCAAGACGGAGAGAGATCTCTCCAAAGAATCACAACCAAGATGTTTGGATAGATTAGGGTTTTAGGCTAGATATAGTAGCTCTGGGTTTGTTTGATTTGATTTGATTGGAGTAGTCACTGATGAGTGAATTAGGTCAGGGCAAAAGAGAATCAAAACTGCATAAATTTGATGGAGCAAGGTAGGAAAGTTACTTTAACACTTTGTAGTATAGTGATGAAATGGTTTAGACTAATGAGATGATAAAAAGAGCATGAAAATCATGAATTCTTTTTAAACTGAAGAAATAAAACAATTTATGATGATTTCCCAAAACAAAGCATAGAAGATGAATTCTTCTTATCACACCTTGAAAATCAAACATATTTGAAGTGAAATGGATCATGAAAGGTACAAAAAATTCATACATATATAACTGAATAAGAAATAATATCAAAATACCATGCCACAGGAATCCCACCAAAAAAGCTGCAACTCATCCAATATATTCCATGCCACTGAAACACTAATACAACATCCAATAGAGTCCAAACTGTATAATGATCAAGAAATTACATGATAAAGGCCTCAAAACAACTCATCCTAGCCTTAGGGGTCTAATCCATGAGAGGAGGAGCAGTTACAAGAAAAATTGAACTGATAGCTAGAGTGTAGGGTGGTCAAAGTGACTCATCCCTAACTTAAGCAAACTAATTCATTACAAGCCATGGAGGCCATTTACCTAATGTATTTACCTAGGTAATAGTAAAAACATAATAATTACATCATCCTTATCAATTACATCAGTAAAACACTAATTTCCCATAGGTAAAAATCAAATTGGAGAGAAACAGTGAAAATCTGGGCTGACTATCAAACGCGCAACGCTAGTGTCAAACGCGCAGCACCATCTTCAAGATGACTTTTACCTGCCTTCCTAATGTCCAAATATAGCCCAGGATAGCTCATTGGAAATCTTATCCTATCTAGTTTCAAAATTTTCCGTTGTTTTTCAAAATGGTCTTGATTTTCCCCTCCAAAATTCCTTTCTCCCAAGACTACTCATACGGGCAGTGCTTGGTCTAGAAATGAGGCAGAAACATGATTTTTAGGTGGTTTTTTTTCCTTTTTCACCCTCCAGTTTTTCTTTCCAGGGTTGGAAACATGGTTTTCCTAGATTTCTTGGTCCTTCTACATCCAATGGTGCTAGCCATTCCGCCAAAAAGTGTGCAACACCTAAGGCGCTGTGCATTTGACCAAACTGCTAATATCAAAATTGCCTTTAAAAGACAAGAAAAGAAAGATGACAAAATTGAGCCAAAGGTCTTCAAAATTGTTCAAGAAGCTGAGGTTTGATGTGGCTAGGCAGGGAGTGAAGCCTCTGCAAGTAATTCAAGTTTTTCCTTCTCCTTTTGGTGAGTTAGCGCTTCAATTTTTGCCTTTGTTGCTTTGAGTTTTGCCCTTGCATTTATTTCTCTGCTAGCATAGTGTTTGACCATTCTCACTTGAATGTTGTTTTCCTTTCTATATTTCCTCAATAAATTCTCCAAGCGATCATTTATGGACTGAAACCAACATTCCTTGTCTTCTTTGATCATATCCAAGAATTAATCATCAAGCATAGCTTCATAAACTATCTCTCTTTGCCTTTGCCCTTTAAGTTCCAAGGATATTTTCAAACCTTTGGTTCTAGGCCTGCCTCTTGGTGCTTGTTGATATTTCTCTTCAAGCAAACCATGCCTCTCATGTGCCTCTTCTAACAAAACTTTGGCTTTTTCTACCTCATTGTATGGTTTGTTTTCTTCTTCTGCCATGGTGTTTAATATCAAACCCTAGTAGGTTCAAGGTAGTTGGAATGTGGTTTTTTGGGAATAAGAAATGGGGAAGGGGAATTGAATGAGATGGGTAAATGGATTTATGTAATGGAGGAGGGGATAGGGAGTATTAATATGATGGATTTCGAGGTTGGGGTTTGGGAGCCCAGGTAGTTGTAGCACCTAGGGCTTAGGGTTTTGGGACAAAGGTTTAGAGGGTATTTGGGATAAAAAGGTTTAGGGAAAGGGAATGAAGGTGTAGGGGAGTGTATAAAACAAATTGAGAGTGGAAGGGTGGTGTTGGGGAAGATCTAGGGTTTAGATATAGAATAAACACCAAATCTTCATTTAAACCTTTAAAACACTTTGGGAGTGACTCTAGGAGGGGGAAGAACACATCCCTTAGTTGCTACTTACTTGTATCGAGGTTGAAAGCATTTTGGAGGTGCTAAGGAGGTGACTGCAGCATTGTTGGACAAATGCGTAGCGCCAATGCAGAGTGTGCAGTGCCTCATGAAAATGTGCAAAGCCTTAAGGGAACTTGCAATTTCTTAAGGCAACTCGCAGTGCTAGAAGAGAACATGCAACACCAGAAGGAAACGTGCAATGCCTACCCTGTTTCTACTGATTTCGCCCAGAACTGTGAAAAGGCTCTCTTCGGGTTTTCTCAATGAGTGACAGAGGCAATTGAAGCTAAGTTTGAAGCCAAGAAGTCCTTTATAGGTCAAATTTGATATTTTTCTTTTCAAACCCACTTTCTAATGTTTCGTTTGACCCCTTTTTTAACCTCTTTGATAATTTGCTTTCTGTCTTTTTTCCTTTGCAGGTGGATGATGTTGAAGGTTTGTCAATGTTCACTTTTGACTTTTGTTTGGATGATATTGGCAATGGAGTTTGAGTAAACAACTAAAAATAGTGACTTATTACATATGATAAACATAAAATTACATAAATAAATAAAAAATATTACATCTCTCTTTTGAAATAAAAATTACAAACTGGAATGAATTTCTTTCTTAAATTAAAAATTGGAATTTTAGCAACTATGGTTACATGTTTGTAAACCCTTATTTAACTGAAAAGGGGATATTATTTTCTTCTCTCTCATACTTTGTTGGCCTTATGTAGTGAAATGGTGTTTTATTGGACCTTCGAAAATGAAACCTAGTGACCTAATCGAACCTTGAATGACTGAACTCCAGGTGGACTTGGCTAACACAAAACATGACGAAATGAGCTTCTATAGTCAATGTATGTTTAGCAAGACACATGAAGGTAGGCCAGCAAATATAAATTTTTGAGAGGGGATGGGATTTCAACTTGGGCTACCATCAGTGAGTAAATTTTTACATGAAGACCTAGGTGGAATGATAAAAATTTCAACATGGGACACTAATATGATATAAAATAGGAGTTTTGATCACTGATGGAAGTACGCAAAAACTGACTCTAACACACAACAAATTTTTACATTCCCTTTTTTAGCAGCAAGGGAAGTGTGGGTTGAATATCTCTCACCTTGGTGACTCTACTATTTCAATTTTATGGTAAACATCTGGCGAATCCACTGTTCATTTCTTTTTTTGATCATCCTGGCTTTCAAGCAGCCTCATACTCGCTCTGATGCTAGAGCAACCGAAAACCTTCCCTACCTTTGAACCTGAGATCACTCATCTAGGAAGGTTTTCGAAATGGCCATTCCTGAATTCCTGGCCAACAAATTTCCCCATTGGATTTTCTTCTATTGTTGGTTATCCCAATCATGTCCCCTTGTTTCATGAATGGTATACCTATTTGAATAAATTCAGTGGAAGCATAAATAAGAGACTTGACCAACACCTCAAAGAATTTCATGAATGCATAAAACAACAGGGTATTTTTCTTGAAGATATAAAAATGAAATTGTTCATGTATTCTTTAAACGAGGATGCTAGAGTTTGGTACAAAACAATACCTCGTGGTAGCATATCTTCATTAAAAAAATTTCATATAACATTCCATCATTATTGCAAAAGATTATATCCACCGAATGCTATGTTGGAATATTGCTACACACATTTTAATGATGAAGGCATTATCAAGGTTAATGACCTTGATGAAGATGTTTGTCGAGCTCCACTCCAAGAAAAAATCTACTTGCATCAAGAATCATCACCCAATGAGAAAGAAAGAGAAGAAGGAAACATCATTGAGTTGCAAATAAACCCTCAGACGTCTTATTCAACTGAATTTGACATTTCTTCTTCCTATGATGAATACAGCTCCAATGGAGAGTCAAGCGATGCATAACCACAACACTCCTAGTCATGGGAAACTGAACAAGAAGAGGAGGCTCACCAAGAGGTCAGAAAAGAGGCTCCAATTTACAATGCACATCCTTCAGTTGGAGAACAATATCAAGAACCTCCTCCAATTTATGATTCATATCATTCGCAGGAGGATGAGATGGTCGAGGATTTTCAAATGGATATGTTTACCAGCATGTGGGGAGAAGGATTCTGGCAACTAGTTTTGCTCGAAAAATCTAAAACTGAGGAGCCGAACCATATTTATGACTACCCTGACCAAAAAGATATTTTTCATCGGACTTGGCATGAAAATAAGGCAGATGCAAATTTTCCTTGTCAGTTCCGTGACCCTATAGTTGATTACATGAGCACATTCTTTGGGTAGCATCAGAGGTTGTTTTTGGAGTATGCATCAAGCTTCTTATTTTCAGATTTTTCATGGTGCATGCTTGTTTTTTTTTTTAATTTCAGCGACATGGTGGCATTAGGTATAGCACCCAAATGTTGACCTGGCTCCATTGGAGGTGTTGTAGCGGCTACAACCACCCTTCAAATTTTTCCTTAGCTTTGTTTTTGAGCCTCCCTACCAACCATCCTCAACAACATGTCTTTCCTTGTCAAGTACACAAGTTTTAGTAATTTTCTAGCAGATTTCTAGCTTGTGCATCAAAGCCTGTTTCATCCCCATCACAGGTTGTTTCTCTAGACTTGGTCCACTTGTAGGCTGAGCAGCTCCCTCAAGAAATTATGCAATTATGGGGGGGAACTAGCCTTCCATTCAGAAATTGTACAATTCTGTCTGGCAGCCTGTTGGGCTCCAGAATTGCGCAAATCTGCCTATTAAGCTTCACTGAGAAAATTGCGTAATTCCTCCCAGCAGGGCTGTTCATCTTAGAAATTTTGCAATTTTGGGTAGCAATCAATTTATCAACCCATAAATTGCGCAAACCTTCTGGCAGTCAGCCCAACTCCCTCCTAGAAATGCGCATTTCCCCCCCTTAGCTAAGTAGGCAGTTGCATGTGCCATTGAGTTGACCGGTTCCACCCAGGACCAGGAAAACTTGACTGGCATGCATGGGCTATGTTTTCCCGGAATAACAAAAAGAAACATGCAAAAAGAATCCCTAGATTTTAGGGATCTATTTTTAGGAGTTGGAGGTTACATGCAAATATCGTTTTAGAATCTTTCCTCCAAGTGTCACTTTTTCCTAGATTTGTGGCATGCACGTCATGAGCCTCAAACTTATTCATTCGACACTTCAGATCTCACTTATTCACAGCGATCTTGGAGCTCTGACATCCCACATAACATCCAGGAGTCTTCGACACATCCAACTCAACTATTCACAGGCAAGTCATCTTAACTTGTCTTTTTCAACATTTCTGTTGCCTTTTGTGTTTTTGCTTGTGTGAGTATTGTTTGCTTGATTTTTGTGAACACTTTCTATCATTTACGTGCATACTAGCTTGTACTAGCACCATTTCAGTTTTTGTTAGCATCTCACTATTGTCGCATGCATGAAACTGTTTTGTACGAATGATCGTCAATTCGGTGACTCACTTCACCCAAATGCATGCTGTTCCATTTTCTATATCTTCCATTCACTGTTTACATGCACAATCATTCACTCCTACTTACACTTCGTATCACCATTCATTCACATTGTTGCCCGTCGATGGGTCTGTGCAGCCTTGGCCCAGACTCTGCCTCACCAAGACAACATTGCGCAATCCTGAGAGGGAAGGTCTTCCTCTCAAGATATGCACATTTCTACCCAGTGACTATCCTCCAGTCTTGTATTACACAAATTTGAGGGACAGTGATTGCCGGCCCAGAAAATTGTGCAATGCAGTCACTAGGCCTGCAACCACTGCCATCTAAAATTGCACATTGTGTAGTTCCAGCAGCCAGCAGGCTAGCCTAGATTGCACATTGATCAATTCCAGCAACCAGCTAGCCTCCCCAGTTATCCTATATTTTCTTTTGCATAGTTCTGGAAGCCACTCCCCTAGCCTCCTAGGAAAAACTACATAATCCTCGCTAGTCAATCCCCAAGTATGTTGCATGTCATTCCTCAAGTTTTCTTCGGTTTTAGCTGATAGATTTCTTGCCATGCATGTTTCTTTGTCTCCATATCTTGCAAGTGTTTTCTCACCTCTTAGCAATTCAAGATCAATAGCTTCCAAGAGAGAAGGATAATTTGACACTGGTGGAAGTGCAATTGGAGCAGTAGTTGAGCGAGTTTCTACAAGTCTGACGATCTATGAAGACACCAAGATGATTGTATAGAAGGAAATCAAGCTGAAATGGGCAGAGGTCAATGATGAAATTTCATGCACATTTGGGGAAGACCTCGAAGACTGCCAAGTCTATGTGAACATCCACAAGTCCGGCTTGTACCAGATTGCATGTTGGTATCCCGTGCTCCCATCTGCGGACATGATACATTGCATAGTCTCGCACACTGATCTCGAAACGATGACATTGAGCAGTGTTAGTGGGACAGAGATTGCTACATTCATGCCCCAGGATTACAATGATATGTATCAAATGTATAAGCTCGTGATCACCATGGAGACACCTTTCAGTTTACCCAGCAACAATGCCAACTCCAGAGATATCTTGAAGAACTGGGTAAAGGAGTCGGCTAAATTCAGGACGACAGCCAACCTGGTCTACAAGAGGAAGATATTGCGGAAGGCATATCGATACTTGGTCATCTTTGTATGTCGTCTATATGGCCAAGAAAGAACAGAAACTTTCCCACAAAGTTGGGTGAACGCGTTGGAACAACTGGCCAGAGAAGGAAAAGCATGCAACTGGTCTGACATGTTACCTCATCAACTGAAGGAATAGGTAACAAGGGCTCGAAAACCACCTAAACATATGGAAGCATAGTTCTACATGTCCGCTTACATAATGGATGCAATATGTGCCCATCAGGAGTTCCCGAGCTTGAAGTGGGCTTGGACACCGACGGACACCTTTGTGAGCACTTATTGTAAGATGTTTTCCAAATGCAACTTCAGAGGAGTTATCACACAATTGTCTGATCATTTTGTCACCCTAGTTTACAAGATGATATTTGAACAAGATCCACCCTTCTTGTCAAAGGCAACAATGGAGGCATTGACCGAAAAATTTGATTGGTATGCCTCACCAGCCGACACCTTCATACAGATGTACAGTGCGGAGAAGCCTCCGCATGTTCTACCGAAGTTTGCCTTGGACAAGCTTTTCATGTAGGAAGTATCATATCAAATATTGGTAGGATTGAAAGCTAGGCTGCACTAGAAGAAGAAGGAACCTTGGCCCGCTCTTCCATTGTGGATCGAGTTATATGATATACAAAGTTTCAAGCATGCAAATTTCGAAGTAAAGTAGATAAAGAAATATCCATTTGACCTCTGAAGTTACAATTCATATGACCCACATTGTCTTGTGAAAGATCATTGTGAGAGAGTACAGTTTAACTGGATCCATGGGGCATGTCATTGGGCGAAGGAAGACGCATGGAGATATTGTTACAACTCCTCCAAACTCAATGAATCGTTCTGCCTCGTTGTGGAATGGATAGTGAAGCAGCATCCCGGAGAGAACTAGAAGCAACAACAACAACAAAGGTGAACATACCAGTGCGTGACAAGGGCAAGAGGAAGATTGTCGACAACATGGAGGAGGAGAAAAGCTGCAAATTTTGAGCAAACCCACTTGTCCAAAAAGAAACTTTGGAAATAGAGGCAAAGAGGCAACAACACGACAAAAGAAACATGCAAAGCTAGAGAGAGAAATGAAGAATGGAACAAATAGAGAAGCAGTTGCATGAGTTGAAGGAGAAAATCTGAAAGGAATGGGAGATGCGTAGATAGGAGAAGGAATCACAATAGGAACATGTACAATAGGGGGTGCAACTTGTGTTGAAAAATGAAACCATGCCCGTGCAGATATTAGAGTCATAAGAAAAACTGGCATCGGGCAGACAAGGTGAACCGTCGTAGGATCAAGACTTTGCTCAAGAGATAGAGAAAACACTTGAACAGATGGATACAGATATGGAGCAACATGAGTTAGATCAAGACATTGACCTCGTGCCTCATCACCAAGAGGACAACCCACCATCTTCACCATGTCCAGAAGAGAAGCAAGTCCAAAGCGACCAAGGAGACAATGAAATCCTTTGAGACAATCCGGAGGAGGAGATGCACAACATCTCATTCGATGAGTCTCAACATAGAGTTGTTCAATCTTGCAAAGTGTAAACTCTAGATGATCGTACATATCCTGCGCAGTTTGAGGAATGAGTGATCATGTATAATGTGCACAACCATCCAGTAGCATTGGATGATGGTACCAGAGCATATGTCAAAGCCACTAGCTCAAGCGTTCGCTTCCTGATAGTTGAGAACGATCGAATGGAAAAGGAGCTACAGATGGCCAAGCAAGGAGGAGAATTGGTTACAACATCTGCCCGAGTAAAATTGAAGAAGGCTATACTAGCTGAATTTTTTTCCATTGATACAGTCATGGGGGTGTTGTATTCCAAGTTTGGTACCGTGCATAAGGCAGTCGTCCATCTCAACGGTTGGCAACAACGATGTGCCAGAAGATCATGTATCCTTTCGAACATGCATGCTGCTATTGATTACATGAAAACATGGACGATGAGATATGAGGGAGCCCCGCTTCACTTGCTTACGATGATGAATCCTAGAGCATTGAGCTGAAGGCACACATCTGAAGTAAGATCCAGAACTATGAATATCTCCCACAGCTCATCACTAGTCTACAGACTTCCCATGCATGTGTATTCAAGAGTATGGATGTTGTTGTGCGTGTACATGAGATCCCATCTATTGGTACACTCACCCATGTGAAGACAAAGGCACAGGTCCTACTAGAGCTTGACTCATACTTTGATGAGTTGATGTGCATAGCCACCATCTAGACTTGTCAATCAATGTAGACACCATGCACAAGTACGTTGCTGGTCCGACCGCACTCAAGACAACAATACACATGCTATCTGACGAGTCAAACAGAGGAACCCAAGAAGTGTACTCAGATGTTATGGAGGCAAGATTTTGTTTCAATAAAGATGTCACCTCAGATTACACATACACCATCGCAGACTACCGAGCTTGGCATCAGTTCGCTACTGTCGACCACCATGAGGATGTCGAAGAGCTGGTCTTCAAATAGTTGTCCAAGTCATAGTGATGCTTTGCATGGCTTGCTCAAGCCATTTTGTCTCACATGGGTACATGTGCATTGTAATGTAACGTCTTGTCAAGTGTAAGTTAAAATGTTGATAGTTGGATGTAACAATCAAAGCTTCCTGATAGTTGAGAATGAGCAAATGGCGAAGGAGCTGCAGACAACTAAGAAGGGAGGATAATTGCTTACAACATCTGCTCAAGTAGAATTGAAGAAGGCTATACTAGATGAAGTATTGTCCCTTAGTATAGTGATGTGGGAGTTGTATTCCAAGTTTGGTACTGTGCATATGGCAATCGTCCATCTTAACGGTTGGTAGCAACAATGTGCCAGAAGAGCACGTATCATGTCGGACGTGCATGCTGTTGTTGATTACATGCAAACATGGACAATGAGATACAAGGGATCCCCATTTCACTTGCCTAAGATGATGAAGCCCAAAGCGGTCGAGCTGAAGCCACGCATCCATAGTCAGATTTGGAACTATGGAGATCTCCCGCAACTCATCACTAGTCTATAAGCTTCCCATGCACATGTATTCAAGACAATTGATGTTGTTGTGTGCACACATGAGATCCCATCTATTGGGACACTCACCCAGGTGAAGACAAAGGCACAAGTCTGACTAGAGCTTGATTCGTACTTTGACGAGTTGATGGGCATAACCACCAACCCAAACTTGTCAATTAGTGTAGACACCATGCACAAGTATGTTGCTGGTCTGACCGCACTCAAGACAATGATGCACATGTTATTAGACGAGTTGGACAAAGGAGCTCGAGAAGTGTACTCGGATGCTATCGAGCCAAGAGTTCATTTCCAGAAAGATGTCACCTCAGAGTGCACGGACTACCGAGCTTGGCATCAGTTCGCTATTGTCGACCACTGTGAGGATGTCAAAGAGCTGGTCTTCCAATAATTGTCTGAGTCATAATGATGTATTGCATGGCTTTCTCAAGCCATTTTGTCTCACATGGGTACATTTGCATTGTAATGTAACGTCTTTCCAAGTGTAAGTTAAAGTGTTGATAGTTGGATGCAACAGTCATAGAATCGATGAAGAGTCATGAGGGTAGATGAATTGTCACAAAGGGAAACGTCAAGGGCCACCCCACCCTTTGCTGTAAATAGTCCCTCTTAACTCATTGTATAGGATTTTGGTTAGCCAAGATTCTGATAAGACTATATTAGAGAGAGCTTGGACAATATTGTAACAAGCGTTGGCTTACCCACTATGCAAAGCTCGTATATCTCTTTGAAGGAGTAGGCGGTTGTGGCTGTAACGTTTCGCTATCAAAACTAGTGGTTGGACATGGATGTATTGTATGAATGGAACTTACACTTCTTAATATAACAGATCCAGCAAGTTTCATGCATATGTTGTATTGTATTTTAGTTATCTTGAGTACTCTAAATGATATATGTATATGTTTTCTTACGCATGCATGTGTAGCTATTTTTGTATATGT
The DNA here is from genome assembly GCA_000404065.3 of Pinus taeda. Lineage (NCBI taxonomy): Eukaryota > Viridiplantae > Streptophyta > Pinopsida > Pinales > Pinaceae > Pinus > Pinus taeda. The sequence continues at coordinate 69,297 of APFE031245158.1, read as the reverse complement.
ATATATGAATCTTTCTGAAATGTGTTTTTGGTTTAACCATCACTTTGTATTGCTAGCTTTGTTTCCTTCCCTGTTGTGATGCATCTTTTCTTGTGTGTTCCCTTCTTAACTCTGTGCTATCATAGGTTTCCAAGGGGCGCACTCACCTCACCCTCCCTATTTTAGAACCGCTCATGCACTTTCCTTGGCTTACTGCATATGTCACACCCTTGCTACCAATAGGTACATCTTACTTTCCTCTGTGCGAAATCGTGGTCAAGGCATTACCGTACAACCCACTGCTTGGACTCCCACAAAAAATGGTTTGAGGCCTGATTGGGACTTCTTGCCAAGGAGATCCCCTGACATGTTGGCAGGTTTAGCACCGTCAATAGAGGGTTGAGAAATTCCATATACATTAGTAGGAATGTATATAAATAAGATCACTAGCTGAGTGTTTACTTTCTAATTGATAGAATTTATTTTTTTGCATTTTAGTTTCATGAGGAAAGTACCCCCAACAAACAAAGTCCCATGGACATTTTCTAGTTGTATTGATTCATTATATTTCAAACTCCATGGCCAATGGTGAAGGATACTAGTCTGCAGGTTATCAACACCTTGCCAGCAAGGCACTTTCCCCAGTTGGAGCCAATGTTGTCACTCACTACATTATGAGTTTTCAGTCGTCCAAAGTACCAAAGAGAAGTGAAGTTTGAAGCCACATTCCAAACCACATAAGCTCTCTAAGCTAAATCAGAACCACTCCATCAGATATTTCTTAGAGTAAGCTTTCCAATGGTATATGTAACTCCTCAAATGGGCCCCGGAATTAGAAGATATGGCCTGCAAAAAATGAGGGTTTTGTTGCCTTGAAACAAAGGAGAAGAGCATATCAGAGGTTCGGAAGCCCATCAAAAATCACTATCGGCCCATTCACCTTTGTCATACATCTCTGCTCATCTCCCTTATCTTTTTGGAATTGTGAAATCGCATATCACAAAGTTTCCCACTCACCACAATAGAGCTTTGTCTCCCCTCTCTAATTGCGATATCGCATATCACAATTTCCCCGCCGATTATCACATCTAAGTCCCTTATCCAACCACTGATTGCAATAAGTTCCTCTCCACCAATCACAATAAATCCTCCCCCTGTCAATGACCATATAGCAATCGGGGATCGCATAAAAACATAAATCCCTCCTCCTCTAAACTCCCTTCCAACTTGCAATTGCGATGGGCTCGAAAGGTTATGCATTATTATTTTGAGAAGTTCCAAGTTGTAAGCACATCGTCGATCGGCGAATTAGCGCCCCAGCAGGGTTACAACTCCAAAAAGTTGTGATATCATTATTTGCGATACAATTACTGGTAAATCCTTGGGAGGGCCGAAAATCATTTAACAAAGAAATTCAATGCAAAAACAAGGGTAGGCGGGCCTTTTATCTCTCCTCCAATAGGACGCGTGGCAACACAGGATTGGCCCTGATAAAGGCGCATGGTAGCTAATGTCAGCATGAAGTGGAAATACAGAGGGACACGTGGCATGTTGATCTGACATTTTCAAATGTTCTATGGGGGCATATCCAGGTGACATGTGTCACCACTCAGGAAGCCACACGTGGCGGTGATGACATCATCAATCGACAATCAACAATTGGGTGTAGCAGTGCAATGTGCATCACGAGGAATTCGTTGATTGTAAACCTTTGATTGGAATGGGGCTCTAATAAGGGGGCTAGCTGATGGTCACGAGAAGAGTGAAGAACCAAGAGCAGAGCAGGACAGGTGACCCCACATATTGGTGATAACATTAAAAGTCGTTGATAAGAAATAGTTGATATAAAGGCCGAGCCCCAAGTCATAGCCCTCAGTCCTATGATGTAGAAACATTGGAAGGGGCTGAAAAAAAGGGAGCCAAAGGAGATCAGGACTCACTATTCTGTAACGCCTTTCTGTGTAAAAGTCCTGATTCCGTAAAGCCTTGATAGTATGGTACAGGGATTTGAAGGCAGATGGGTCAGTAGCTGAAGCATTGAACGAAGTCATGGTGCAGAGACAAATCAATATGGGGGGCTCAGGAATACTTAATGGCTCATCATGGAGCTCCACTCAGATACGAAACAAAGAACTACCTTGACAAACTCCACTTCTACTCTGTGAAAAGTAAACACAATCGATCGCTACCAACACTTGAGAGTGGTCAATTCGAGAAATTAATATGAAAGTGATGAGACTAGATGAGCAGCTAGAGGGATGTACGACGATAAAGACGTGGCCTGACCAGGGGTTTTCACAAGAATAGCAGAAGGATACTTCCACCCATCATCTTTCAGTTTTCTTTATTTCCGATTATTTTGTAATTTCTGTTTATTTCCAAGAAGGGGTAAATCTCGATTGTAATCTTTTTGGCCAGTAGAACCTTGCATGCCAAGGTATCTAGTCCATGAGACAATTGGAGCTCAAGCGAAGATATTTTTTTAAACTATTGATTCAAAGCCCCCCCTTTCTTTGTATAAATAAGGGGGAGAAACACTTAATACAGGTTCCAGAATTTTACACCTGCGGGGGTCTGAATTCTGAGATGCCATTCTTTGTTCTAAATTTCTCGTTCATGGGGGGACTTGGCTGATACACTATTGAATTTTATGGATTGGCTATTTGGACCCTCCAAATATTAATGATACTATCCTGGTGATTCTAAGAAGATCAATGTGCAATATGTTTCCTCTTTGTAAATCTCATTTCATTTGTGTTTTCTTTTCTCTAAAATAGTGTAATGAAGTAATTAATTTCTCTCTGATTCATGGATTTATCTACGATGCTAAATAAGAAAAAACTCCTTGCGTTTAAGACAGATTTACTTCTGTTAGTCTGTAACCTACAGTACTTGTACAAGACAAATTTACTATTGTTATTTGATTAACCTTCGGTGCCTATGTGAGCTCAAATTTACTCATGTTGTTTGGTGATAATGGTACCCATGTTATATCTGGTACAAAACCTCAATAAGAACTTCATTGTTTCTACCTTTCCACTGCCTCCCTCTTCCATATTTCTGTTGGAACATTGTTTCTTAGGATTTTGCTCGTTTACATCCCTACGCATCTATTTCCCTCCTTCCTCTCCTCCTGTCCACATATATTAGAACTTCAATATTATGTTGTCTCATTTTTTTGTGTCAACCACCAGAATAAGACATATCTCTTTGAGGTCATTCCAATTTACCCCCTATATTTGGATACATGTGTTGGCTTGAGTCTACCTTAATGAAGGCCTATTTCACCAAACCCTTTTTATTATATTTTAACTACGTGAAAATTGGAGTGCTGCAAAAACCCCTCACTAATAATCTCCTATGCACTCTTGTATTAATATGTCCTAGGCACTGGTCTACAATCAACCCAGAGGTTATCTCTAGGAAACTCTCTATGTCTCCTGAAACACTTGTGCTACAGGTGTCGTTAAAAGCGACAATAGTCCCAAAGATCTTCGGAACCTTGCAAGTAAGATTTAACCCTAAGGTATTTGTCTTGGAAGATAGATTGAATTTGACCAATCTCAGCATAGATGAATTGCATGGAATTATTATGACATATGAAATGAGGATTGAAGAATAGGTTGACACATCTCATCCAAGAAGAATAGTAAGGACAAGCAGAATCCGAAAGCAAAAACTTGCAATTTTAAGGATGAGGAAAAGGAAGAAGATGAAGAATAATTCTCAAATAAAGAATTTTCCTACTTCATGCAGAAAATGGGAACAGGTACAGGAAAATTCAAAGGTAAAGTTCCATTAATATGTTTTATTTGTGGTGAGGTTGGCCATTTTGTAGCCAAATGTCCTCACAAAATGAGGGCGATACGAAAGGGAAGAAAAGCCCTAAGAAGTTCAACAAGCAATGAAATTATAAATGGTTTAAGAAAAGTTTATTCTCCAAAGAAGATAGTTCTTCATCTGAAGAAGATAGTGATAATGAAGAAGAATTCAACAGAAGAGTATTATTTATGGCCAAGCACAATAAACAAGAGGCACCTGATGAAGAAGGAGACGAAGAAGAAGAAATGATTGAAGTTGAATTTCAAAATGAAGTAATTAGGGTTATCAAATAGATCAAGGCTGAATATAAGGATGTTAACACTCTTGAAGACGAATTGAAGACAAAAAGGGAACGTGTCCTCAATCTTAAAATCAAGGTTGAAGAATACAAACGAATTGAAGAATCACTTAGGAGAGAAGTAAAGGAAAGAAATAAGAAGAGAGAAGCATTGGAAGTTAAAATAGTTTCTTTGCGAAAGGGAGTAAAAAGTGGAAAAAATCTTGAAGACTACGTCAAAAAAGCAAAGGATTTGGACGAACTCATCAAAAACCAACGACCATACAGTGACAAGACTGGTCTTGGTTACAAAGAAAAATACAAAAAGGAGTCAATTCCTTATATGAAAACTAAAGAAGATGGATATGAAAAAAGGATAGATCCGCCAGCTAGATCAAGAGATCAAGACTTGCAGGAAGAACATTGGAAGACAATTTCTCAAACAATATTTCTTCCCAGGTATCAACCTATGTTTTAAGGCCATTGTTATTCATGTGGAAGATTTGGACATAGAGCTGTAGAATGTTGCATGTATGAAAATTACTCTAGGGGATCTTTCAGAAGTGGATATTCTGGAACTCAACAAGATATCAACATATTTGGTTATTTGAGAGATCATGTTGAATGTTACAAATGTAAAATTTTTGGACACCTAGCTAAAGATTCTAGACTTGGAAGCTCTCCAAATGAGTTCAAGAAAAATCTCAATGAACAAATATGGAAAAAGAAGACTGAAAGATGTGCTCTCACTCTCAAGGCTCAAAGCAACATAAATGTGTGGTATGTTGACATTGGTTTCTCAATGCATATGACTGGAGATAAATAAAATTCATATCCTTGAAAGAAAAGAAGGATGGAACATCGTCTTTTGGAAATGATGGGGCTTCAAACGTCATAGGAAAAAGTACGTTCACTCTTGGAAGTAAGGAAGCATTAGCAAAGGATGTGCTATTGGTTGAAAATATGAATCACAATTTTCTCAGTGTTTGAGAAATGTGCGATCAAGGGTACACGATGCTATTCAACTCGAAGAAATGTGAAATCAAGAAAGGCAAGTTTGGTAAAATTGTGGCTACAACAAGCAGAGCTCCCAATGACATATAAATTTTGGATGACACACCTAAAGGGTGTTTCTTGGTTAAATAATATGAGAGTTGTTTATGGCACAAATGAATGGGACATATAAATTTCGACAATTTTGTCAAGATCAACGAGAAACAAGCAGTTAGAGAAATGCCGAAAATTTTGAAACCTTCCAATACGACATGTGAATCTTGTCGGCACGACAAACAGACAAAAGTTGAATTCAAGACAAAGGAACACTTTGCATCACATCCATTGGAATTAATAAATACTGATCTATGTGGTCCTACGAGAACAAAAGGATTATACAATGAGTTATACTTTATGCTAATGATAGATGATTACACCAGAATGACAATCGTCGATTTCTTGAAGAAAATATCTGAGGCATTTGAGTGTTTCAAAATATACAAGGAATTGGTCAAAAGTGAAAATCATTTGAAGATCAAATGTCTGAGATTAGATAATGGCAGAGAATTCACGTCCAAAGCATTTCAACAATACTGTGATGAAAATTGAATAAAAAGGTAATTCTCAACAACGAGAACACCACAGCAGAGTGGAGTTGCTGAAAGGAAAAACAGAACCGTATAGGAAATGGCTAGAACAATGTTAAAGGACTCAAACTTAGATGATAAATTATGGGTTCAAGCAATTGATACTGTTGTATTCATCTTAAACAGAGGCTTGCTCAGGAACGACTATAACATGACTCTGTACGAACTATGGAAAGGATGAATGGCTAACATCAAATACTTCAAAAAATTTGGAAGTAAATGTTACATCAAAAGAGAAGATCAAAAATTGGGTAAATTCGATTCCCATGTTGACGAAGTTATTTTTGTTGGTTATTCACACAAAAGAAAGGCTTATAGATGCCACAATCTGAGGTGAAAACAAATAGTTGAAAGCATAAATGTTACTTTCGATGAAAATGGTGTTATAAAGGATAACAATGAGATCATCTCTCCATGCAAATCTGACGAGATTGAGGTAGAATCTGTGAAGCATGAAGAAGAAGCTCTAAAACAATACCAATCAAATAAGGAAACAACAATAAACTAAGAGGAAATAAGAAATGATCAATAGGATGTACAAGAAACTTCTCCAAAAGTTTTAAAAGGATGGTGTCAAAAGAATCATCTACCAAATCAAATCATCGACAACATAAATGAAGGAATTAGAACCAGAAGAAATCGACAACTTTGTTCATCAAAACAAGCCCATCTTGCTTTATAAGCAAATTTTGAGCCTAGCAATTTTGAGGAAGCTAGTCAAAATGAACAATGGGTAGCAACTATGAATGAAAAACTGGATCGAATTGAAAAGAAAAACACTTGGGAATTGGTTCCACGACCAAAGGATAAAAATGTTATTGGAACTAAATGGGTGTTCAGAAACAAATTGAATGAGGATAGACAGGTTACCAGGAACAAGGGAAGATTAGTCTGCAAAGGGTATGCACAGGTTGAAGGAATTGATTTTGAAGAAACATTTTTTCCCGTTTCCAGAATGGAATATATCAGGAGGTTTCTCGCTTATGCTTTCTTGTAAAAAATCAAGGTCTACCAAATGGATTTTAAATCAACTTTTCTAAATGGTGAATTGGAGGAAGAAGTTTACATTGAACAACCTAAAGGTTTTCTTCTCTCTAACAAAGAAGACTACGTCTGTAGAATAAAGAAGGCTCTATATGGTCTCAAGCAAGATACTAGGGCTTGGTATGCTTGTCTTGATGGATATCTACACTAACAGGGTTTCAAGAAAGGAAGTGCTGACAACTACTTTTATGTGAAAGTGCATCGAAATAACCTAACAATTATCGAAGTATATGTGGATGATATAATCTTTGGAAGCAATGATGACAGTAAGTAAAGAATTTGCCAAAAAAAGGCAAAGTGAGTTTGAAATATTTATGCTCGGTGATATGACATATTTTTTAGGGCTTCCGATTTCTCAATAGGATAAAGGAATATTCATATATCAAACCAAGTACATCAAAGAAATGCTCAAGAAATTCCAGATAGAAGATTGCAAGCCAGTCCTTACCTGCATGGTAACAGGTTGCAAGTTAAGCTTAGAAGACTCATCAAAGGATGTGGACCAAAGGTTGTATAAGTCCATGATTGGTAGTCTCCTACATGTGACAGCGTCTCGACCAGATGTGATGCAAGAAGTTAGACAAGTAGCACGATTCCAAGAAACACCAAAAGAATCTCATATCATTGCCATAAAAAAGAATTCTTCGATATCTTAAGGGAACAATGGAATATGGCCTCTGGTATCCAAAAGGAAATGATATGGTCATCCAAGCTTATGGAGATGTAGATTGGGTAGGAAGTGTTTATGATCATAAGAGTAGGCAACATTCTACCTAGGTTGTTGCCTTGTCTCATGGTTAAGTAAAAAGCAGTCTTTAATCTCATTATCTACAACAGAAGCAGAATACATCGTGGTAGCAGCTTATTGTACTCAAGTTCTTTAGATGAAGAAAACCTTGAAAGATCTTCATGTTAAGTTTGATAATCCTATTCCTATCTTCTGCGATAACACCAGTTCCATCATTATCTCCAAAAATCTTGTGATGCATTCCAAAACAAAGCACATTCCAATCAAATATCATTTCATTAGAGAACAGGTAGCCGAAAAGAATATCAAGCTTGAATATGTTGGCACAAAGGAACAAATTGCTGACATCTTTACCAAATCATTACCTCATGAATCATTTGAGTATATTTTCCAAAAGCTTGGGAGAGAAGGCAGTAGCAAGAGGTGTCATGATCGCAAGGGGAGTACTTGTGTTGCCATCAAAGCCAAAGGGGGATATTGTTGATCAGTGGTTGTCATTGATGTCAACCCAAGCAACACCATGGGCTACTCTGATCTTGCATGGGAATTTTGACTTGACAACTTACTCTATTATGAGTCAAGGATCTTCTAGATGGATTCTACTCATCGATATGTTTCCATTTATATTGTTATCACTCAGTGTTTTCTCAAGGTTAAAGAAAGAAGTCATCGAGGTAACCACAAACCACTTTTGGAGCATAGGCTCTAGCCAACCTAGGCTCAGAGAGGGCTCTCTCTATATGATTTAGCTTTTTTAGTTTGAATTTTAGGCTAGTTATGAATGTTTAGGGGGTTTTTGATTTGTATTTAAGATTGGGTGGTGGAGTTCTTTAAATAGATGGATAGAATGATGTCTCTAGACCATTGGGCTATGGAGTCAACAGAAGGGCAGCAGAACTAGATCAACTCACTAAAGGGAATGTTCAAAGGGAAAGATAGCAGAGTAGAGTGCATGTCTTTGGGCTAGAGGGGTGAAAAGGTTTTAACCAAGGTGAGAGAGAAATTAAGAATTCTCAGACCAGGATTGAAACGAGGAACAAAGGGTAATCAGAAACAAAGGGAAATTAAGAATACTTTGCTATAGATTATAAAGAAACAACCTAAACTAAGGAGCAATTAAGAATTCCTTAACTTAGATATTAGTAGAAAACATGTATTTGCCTAGCTGTTAAAACAAAGTGTAATTAAACAAATTTTGAGATAATACTCCAGTTATAGCATCCAGATTCAGATATACATTATGGAAAAACTTTAAGAAAGATAATGATAACGTGAGAAAATACTTGTCTGCACTTCGCTCAACACATGAATCCTTTGAAATATCTGGTCTTTATTCATCAATCCAGCTTGCTGGCTTAGTCAATGCTCCAATGGCTTTACAGTCTTTTGATCAAGAATTCTATAGAAATGTCTAAGAATCCACCCTAAAATACTTCAAATCAAGAAGTATTTATACAAATTCTAAACTGAAATATCTTGAAAAAATATCAACATTGGTTTTACAAATATCTCAAACTGTTTTACATTAATAGAGCTTAAATAAAGGACACTCAAAAATAATGAATCTATTTGGCACTATATTTATGGATTGAGGGTGACAAAGAAAAGAACGTCGAATTTGATAGCAACTCTTAATTGATGATGAGGCTTCCAAGTCACTAACTAAGTCCTTCCTTTGTGCATTCTGCCCCAGAAATTATGCAAAATTAGGGTTTACAGATACCTTTTCATATCTCAATCTGAGATAGATATGTAAAAATTGAAAGAGGTTATTGTATATAAGTATGTTATTGAGATAAACCTCTTTCAGTTTCCCAAAATTTAGCTCTAGTTGTTCAAAATATTTTCTGCAAAATTATGTCAAAAAAAGGGCTTTGCACAATCCGAAAAATAGGCTGTGAAGATATGCATTTATCTACCTTTTTGTAATACCTGTGTAAAACGTGAGAAATTTTTTTGTAGATTGGCCTTTTAGGAACACAACCCTTCTCCAGTTTCTCAAAATGCATCATGGATTGGCCACAATAGTTTCTGCAAAATTATGACTTAAACAAGAAATTTCTAGATAATGTACCATTTCTGCTCTATTTTTTCATCTATCTTCACTTTGATTTTTTAATATGATACACTTTTACTGATACTATTTCATCTAATACACTTTTATTTTGATGGCCTCTCAATATCCTTTACTTTTATTTTACTTTCACTGTACATTTTAACTTTTTACTGCGTATTTCAACAATAAATCATTTAATTTTTTATATGTATCAGCATAAGGTAATGGATATTGATCAAATTTTTGTATGTTTTACCTATTTGTCTTTTGACAATATGCTCTATTTGGTTCCTTTGTTTTAAAAGTCAATGTCTCTGTGTGAATGATTTCTTTTTCTGTTCTGTGTATAATTGTTTTCTTCTTTTGAATGAAGGTTTTTAACTAGATTTCCTTTCGAGTCTTAGAGTAAACAAGTTTTGTGACTAGTATCAAAACTGTTTATCCAAGCTCTAGTCTTTTGCTAATTACCTGCAAAATACAAAAATCATTAAGAAAACATAGGTTGGCAGGAAAGGCAATTGATGGCTTTTTTGCGTAGGGATGTATGGGGAAGGAGTCATGGCAATGTTTTGAAAGTAATCGGAGGTTAAATCGTGTTGCAGAGGTTCAAGGTAGTGTTGGAAGGGTTTGAAAGGTTTTATTGTGAAATGGGGCAAAAGGAATGAAAACGAGGGTTTTCAAGGTTTTAACGGGAAACTTTTTAAATTTTGCATGGGATTAGTTAAATGAACAGTGATGGTTTCTCGAGTTGAGCGGGCAGGCGGTTTTCCAATCCATCACACCACTTTTGTGGCGAAGGTGGTATTTGGGAGGGGTCACCAGATCTACTCTAGTGCCTGACACGTAGCATTTGGGGTTCGGGGGAAAACCGCTTTATTAGGCGGGTAACGATCGGCCAAGGGGCGCGACCGATATGGCTGTGGACCGTCGGATGAGGGGGATGGTGATCAGACGACAATCGGGCGAGGGAAGCGCATGGGTGATATGAACTGAGGTGTCGGTGGGGGGGGCCAAGACTTTGATCATGATGGATTGTGATTATTTGATATTTAATCACGGGTTTAAAGCGATCGGGGGGGATTAATGACGGGGCTAGTTTAGGTTCATTGTGTAGGGGTGTATTAAGAGGGTTTTGTTGGGATATGGGGTGAACTATATAGTTTTTATTAAAACTAAGGATTGGGATATTACATAGAGGATTTAATTAATATAAGGGAAAAGGTATTATGGGAACTATATAATAAAGTTAAAAATCAATATGAAGTTGGCGGAGTGAATATACCCTTAATTATAAATGTTAATGTAATATTTTCACACTATATTTACATAGACTTAATACTTAGGATAAGATGTCTTTTATGGGTTTTTGAATGAAATAGGATTTACATGTGGGGTTTTCACTTTTCCTAGGTAACTGAAGTTTATCCTTAGGAAAAGGGGTTTTATTAGGGTAATGAGGGGGGAATGAATTTCATGAAGGGGATTCCAACACTTGATGTCTATAAGTCATTAAGTTGAGGGTTCGGTCCCACCAAAAGTCAAAGAAATGCTCTGAGCCTCTTTGACTTGAAGGATTTAAAGTGCTATAATATACTTGTGGATAGGAAATTAGTGAGTAAGGGGAAATATGAATGAAGGGGAGTTAAACATATTAGATTGCAAACCTTTGTTTTTGCTTCCATAGTTGATAATACATATTAGCACATATGTCTAAGCATGATGAATGTGTTTTGATCGAATCAACTTTATACTTTAACAACATTTCTTCTACTTACCCATTACTTACCCTAACATATTTTTTCATTTATTTGGGTGCATTTAGGCTAGCAAACCCTTATCATCTATTTTTCTTTTGAAAAGTAATGTATCTAATTCTAACCTTATATCATCCAAGGGCTTAGATTAAATTGATGAGCTCCTTTTATTTTCTCTACCTATCTAATGATTTGCCAAGATTAATATGTTTGGTCAGATATTTTTCTCTAACTAAAAAACATAAAATTGAAAGCATGAAATAACCAAGATTAAACAGTTTGATTACCATGGGTTGTGGCATGAATAACAAGCTACACACAATCATTATTATGGATAAAAGTAAATAGTAGGGGCATTTAGACTTGCACACTTTCATGGTCTCTTTTTGTTTTTTGGGGTTCATATATTTTCATTTTTCGACCTTCTCTTATTCTTTTTTTCCTTTGATTTTCTTTTAGGACATACCCTCTTTACACTTTTTAATTTTTTAATATGGAAAACATTTGCAGAATACAAAGGTATGTACAATATTACAAGGCTTAACCTTAGTCATTCAAAATTATGACTCCTATTGGTATAGGAACCTAACATATATATGGCATGCTACGTAATTCTTCACAGTTTGAGAGACGTTCGTGATTGAAGTTAGTAACCCGAGTTAGTGGGCTAAAACCCTATGGGGTTCTCACATGGTACTCATAATTGGTTGTGGTCATTGAATAGTTAATAATTAATATTGTTTTTTTTTCTCCTTAAATCCCTCCAACGTTAAATTGTTGAGGACCCTGTCAACTCAAGACATTCATATAAATAATGACCCTCATATCCTCCTCTAGTAGGGATTTTGTGGCTTCAAACAAGCCATGATGGAAGTTTCATTATAACTATTTTTCTGCAAAGCTTCAGAAGCTGAAATTAAAACCAATTTGAGTTGAAATCTTGATGAACTTCGTGACCAAATTTTAGATCTTGGTTTGCTATATTGTTAGAGATATGATTTGAGGAAGTTAAGGTTTTTTTTAGGCTCCCAAATTCCATGTCAAATAGGCGACATTGGGAAAATCAGAATTTACCTATTAAAAAAAAAGGAATTTGATAATCCTTGACATTTCCTTTAACTATTGTTTATCAGAATTTACCTATTAGAAAAAAACAAGGATGAGTGGAAAGAACTCGTGAATGCAAATAGTATTTTCAACTGAATGGAAATTTTAATGAAGAAATCCTTCTACATTACATCAAAATCATAACAAATCATTTAAAACCTTGAAACTACAAATCACACATGTTGGCCATTTAATTTTTGAATGTTTGTTCATGTGGCTTTGACACCTATCGTTGTATCGACAAATCTCTTTTTGGAAAAACTTTATCGACATTTCAGTATCGAGTGATATGAATAGAACCTTGTGACATGCAAACTCCGATATCACAAGTCATTTGATTGTTCGCAAATTGGGACGTGGGATGTTTGATACCGGAGTGTCGGGTCTTAATGGAATGCGATATCAGTGATGTTACTTGACAAAAATGCGATATCACTATCGACAAATCGGTTATGGTACTTACTTTGAAATTGTTGATGCCAATAAGCCAACTGTTGGAAATAATACTGAGAGGGGGGGGCATGAATCAGTATTATCAAATTCTTTTCAATCTATACAAACATTTGCAGATCTAACAATTGAAACTTGCATATACCTTCCAGACTTATAATTTAAATTATTCTTCAGATGTTTGTCATTAATCTGTATGTGAGAACCATATAATAATGAGTAGGAACACAAATAGACAGTCACACCAAGGAACACAAGATGTAAGGTGGAAACCCAATGTGGGTGAAAACCACCTGCTACAATATGTCTCTATATTTTTCAATTAGAAACTTCTTTTTACAATGATTTTGTACTGGTGTAGTCTTTTACCAGTATGCAGGCTGCAACCTGCAGAGAGCTACAACCCTCTCTTGTTTTCCAGCTTCTCCTAGAAGGGAGCTACAACCCCCTTAGCTCTTGTACTAGCTAAGATACTAGTACGTAGGTGCTTACCTACAGAAGGCTACTACCTTCTCTTTTCTTCCAAGGACCATGTTTCATCAATTTTCAGACTGGATCCATGAATATCAAGTAATCATCAAGTATATGTGCATCAACCAATTAACCAATAACTTCTCATAATGTTGTAATCAGGCAAACAATACTAGTAACCAGAGACCAAGTCTATACCCAGAACACTGCAGCAATAGACAAAATCAGCTAAAATATACTTCAAGAAAAGTCTGCAACTTCACCAGTAGTAACCTGTGGATGTCCGCACTTTCTCTGTCTGTATCCTACGCAGCTTCGCTCCTGCGCTGTCTGCGACCTGCGCAGCTTTGCACCCGTACTGTTTGCGCTCTGCGCACCTGCAACGTCTTCTGATCTGCGCACCTCCACACCTGCTCCTTCACTGGTACTGCGCACCTCTGCACCTGCACCTTCTCTGATCCTGCACACCTCAAGATATAGAAAATTTATCAGTCCTCAAATATACCCCAGACTGTCAAATTTACAAATCCGTTCATGCGCCAAAGAGATCTCGACCCATCAGCAGATCTGACTTATAATGCTTTGGTTTCTTCTTGATTCAGGTTCAACTATAACTCCCCAACTGATTATCAGAAATTCAGATCTTGCTATTCTTAAGATATTCAACACACTTGTGTCCAGCCAAATGATCTCCTTTCCCTTTTATAGCCAAGGCCTTACTCAAACCATGGATCAAAACCATTGAGAAACAATACTAGGGACCCAAAACCTGGGTTCAATATTTTAGATGCGAAACCACAGACCAAAACCATAGGATCAAAAACGTCGAGCTAAATACCATGGACCAAACTTAAGATGCGCGTTTTTCTCTGCATGAAATTCCATGCATTTTAGGTTTGCACCTTTCATTCGGAACGCCTGTGAACATGTCTGCACTCTGTGAACTGCGCATCTGTGCAACCTGCCAAAGTCTGCACCTTTTGATTGGTGCACCTACAGAACCTGAAAATAACACTGCTGCACCACAATTCCTCTGTCGTGCAACCCTGTTATTTCTTCTGTAGACTCATCTGGTTGAGTATAAGCGAGATGTTCTTCTATGAGAGGGTTGCCATCTAGTACAACACATACATCATAATGCCAACAATCTCCCCCTTTGGACTTGATGGCAACAATACCCAATCACTCTCCCCCTTTGACATCAAGGGCAAAGGGTGGACCCAGATATTCTCTTCCTTTGATAACCATTCTGTTGACCATACTCGCCCTGAGTACCTGCTAAAATCTCTAAAAGAGCTCCCCCTTTGAATATGCCAAGGCTTACCAATTTGTCCATGCTCCCTCTGAGTACATGCTGAAGTCTCTGCTCTACTGAAGTGTATTATTCATGCTCCCCCTGACTATAAGCAAGGTCTACAAAAAGATGTTCTACAAGAAGAAACATGACTCCATACATCATAATTGACTCTCCTATCATCAAGGACTCATACATACATCCATCTCCCAATCAAGTGGGTAGATACCAATATTGACTCATACTCCCAATTAAATGGGGATGTACCAAACCAGAACATACATTATTCATCCCAGGCATAGTGGGGAAACCAAAATAGGCCGTTACATGACCTTGATATGAAAAGAAATACATGACATAGAGACAAGAACAGTTATCAACAGTATAATCAACTTTCAGACCAGCAAACATTCCACCAAGAACACCTGTGAAATCAAACCAAAGGACATCTAAGATAATGCCAACAATGCATTATTAGAAGAATATATGCTCCTCCTGAACCTGTGCCATATGGTCTCCGACATACCCATATTGGACTCTCTTCACCCTGAACTCGACCCACATAAACTGGCATATGTACGCGTATCCACCTGCGTACAATAGACAAGTTTTAACAGCACGTTGATGCATCAACAACCCCCAGCTTCTGTCCAAGGTATTCAAATGTTTCCATGGGCAATGGTTTGGTGAGTATATTAGCAACTTGTTCCTTGGAAGGAACATACTCCAACTTGACCTTTTGCTCAAGCACTTGTTCCCTTAGAAAATGATACTTGATAGGTATGTGCTTAGCCTTTGAATGCATGAAAGGGTTTTTTGAGATACTGATTGCACTTGTATTATCACAGAAGATGGAGATAGGTGGAGTACAGGTGATTTGAAAATCTTGCAAAGTTTGTATCATCCAAAGAAGTTATGTGCAGCAAGATGCAGCAACCACATATTCTGCTTCAACTATAGATAGAGCAATGGAACTTTGTTTCTTGTTGAACCAAGATACTAATCTGGACCCCATAGAAAATGCTCCACCACTAGTGCTTTTTCTGTCATCCACGCTTACTGCCCAATCTGCATCTATATATGCATGAAGTGTGAGATCTGCATTTCTAGGATACCATAAGCCATAGTTTTGTGTTCCTTGAAGATATTTGAAAATCCTCTTAACTGCTTGAAGGTGTGCTTCCTGAAATCTTCCAACTATTCCCACTGCATGCATGATGTCTGTCCGAGTTCCTGTTAGATAGAGTAGACTGCCAACCATGGATCTATAGGTTGGTTGATGAACTGCTGCTGATTCATCATTAACGTTGAGGCTGCATCCTGTTACCATAGGAGTACATACCGGTTTTGAGTCTTCCATGCCATATTTCTTCAAGATCTTCTTTAGGTACTTGGTTTGTGATAAAAAGATACCATCTTTGTTTTGTTGGATTTGTAAACCAAGGAAGTATGTCAGCTCACGCAACAAAGAAATTTCAAATTATTTTTGCATCACCAAAGAAAATTTTTGGCTCATGGCTTCTTCATTGCTGCCAAAAATGATATCATCAACGTATACAACAAGTATTAGCAATTTATCATTATCAATTTTTATATATAGATTGCTATCTGCTGAGCCTTTTGAGAAACATTGTTGATGAAGGTATTTGTCCAGACGATAGTACCAAGCCCTTGGAGCCTATTTAAGACCGTAGAGTACCTTCTTAAGTCTACATACAAGATTTGGATCATTTCCAAGAATGAATCCATCTGGTTTCTCAATATATACTTCTTCTTCTAGGTCCCCATTTAGAAAGGCAGATTTCACGTCCATCTGAAATACTTTGAACTTCTGAAAGCTAGAGAGAGCAAGGAACATCCTTATAGCCTCAAGTCTGGCAATTGGTGCAAAATTTTCTTCAATGTCTATGCCTTCTTGTTGTGCATACCCTTTACAAACAAGTCTTGCCTTGTTTCTGACCACTTCTCCATTTTCATTTAGTTTATTTTTGAAAATCCATTTTGTCCCTATGACATTTCTATCTGTTGGTCTAGGAACAAACTCCCTAGTGTTATTCTTTTCAATCTGCTCGAGTTCTTCGTCCATGGCCTTGGCCCAACGTTCATCTTTGCAAGCCTCTCTTACATTTTGCGGTTTAGTGAAGGAGAGCAATGCTTGATAGCTTGAAGCTTATGCAACAGTTCTTCTTGTTTGTACACCTGCCTCCTTCTTCCTGAAAATTTGAGATTCTGGGTGATTCTTCTGAACATATCTGGATGGAGTCTTGTCTTCTATCCTTATCTATTCTTATGGTGCCTCATGGGTTTCTTCTTCGTCATGAATCTGATTTGATGTTGACAGGTAATCTTCGCCATCTTCAAGATCTTCATATTTTACCTGTCTAGGAGTGTTTCCTTCTTCATCAACCACTACATCAATGCTTTCAACAATTTTGCCAAGTCTTTTATTGTAACATTTGTAAGCTTTGTTGTGAGGAGAGTAGCCAAGTAAAATGCCTTCATTTGCTCTAGGTTCAAATTTGCCAAGATTTTCATCTGTCCTTTTAATGTAGCATTTGCTTCCAAAGATTTTGAAGTATTTTACTGTGGGAGTCTTACCATACCAGAGTTCATGAGGAGTCCGAGTGCTGTTTACTCGGATGTTTGTCTTGTTGAGAATAGTAACAGCGGAAAATGCGGCTTCACCCCAGAAGGTTGCAGGAATTCCATATTCATCAAGCATAGCATGAGCCATTTGTTGAACTGTTCTATTCATCCTTTCCACTAATTCATTTAGTTGAGGAGTCCTTGCAGCTGATAATTCCCTTCTTATTCCATGTTCTTCACAAAAATTGAAGAACTCATCTGAGGTAAATTCCCCTCCTCGATCGGATCTGAGACATTTGATTCTACGATTTGATTCATTCTCAACCAAAGCTTTGAATGACTTGAACTTTTCGAAGGCTTCATCTTTATACTTCATGAGTCCTATCCAACACATCCTTGAAAAGTCATCGATGAACAATATGAAGTACTCTTCCCCTCGAGGTGACCTCTTTCTAGTTGGACCACATATATCGGTTTGAACAAGTTCAAGAGGTCTACTAGCTGATCCTTCTTTCTCAGGAAAATTAGTTCTGGTTTGCTTACCAAATTGACAAGATTTGCATATTGTATTGTCTGGAATTCTGATGTCAGGAAGACCATGAACTGCCTGATATTTGCATGCTTTCCTTATTTGGGAGAAGCTAAGATGCCCCAATCTTCTATGCCATAGCTAGTGTTCATCATTCTTGCTCAGATAGCATTGTTGTTCTCCTTCTTTGAATATATATATAGATTATTCGGAGTTCTTGTGCCTTTGATCACTGTTTTTCCTATGTCAAGCTCACGAACAATACATCCATTTGATCTAAATATTACCTCAGTTCCTTGATCGCACATTTGAATAACACTCAATAAATTATGTTTTAAGCCATCAACATACATAACATTACCAGCTTTGACCTTCTTTTTCAATTGAGCAAAACCTTTACCTTTTATGAATGCAGGGGTGTCATTTCCAAATGATACCTTGTTTTCCCTTTCTAAAGCAGTATATGGCTGAAGTTTTTCTTTATCACATGTCATATGTTTTGAGCATCCACTATCAATGTACCATTGATTTTCCTATCCTTCAGCATATAAGGCTATCCCACATCTGTCTGATTGCAATTCTTTCTTTTTCCATGAAGTTGGCTCCTTTTGTTGAAACTTGCTCCTGCATTCAAAATCTTCATGCCCGAAATTGTTACAAATAGAACATTCTATTTCATGTTCGAGAGGAGAGAAGTTATTGTAGGTCGTTTTCATGATCCCAGTCATAATTTTTTGTTTTTTAGCTTCCCTAGTGATGATGGTCTTCTAGGCAACACATTGAGTAGCTTTATGACGAAAGTTATGACAAGAGAAACATTGGCCATTGAAGAAATTTTGGCGATTATCAAACCTTCTACCCAATTGATTGTAATTTCTATTGACTTCCATCCTTGAGCCAAATTGTGAATTATTTACCTGATTGAAGCTTCTGTTCATCCTGGAAGTAGATTGCCCCCGACTTACTTTGTAATCTTTGTTCATTCTTGGAGCAAATGGTCCTTGATTTATCTGGTATTCTGTATTATGCTTTTTCTGTCGATTGTCAACCTGTTCACTTATCCGTGCTGCATCGAGATAGCTTTTAGAGGTGGATGGCTTTTGTGCTTGATTTTGTGCTTGAGATGTTTCTTCAGAATATCCGAGACTTGTCTTGATTAGAGGAGAACATTGCACTTTGATAATCTCATCTAAGGTTTCAGATCCTTTAGCAAATCTAAGATTAAGAGCTTTTGTTTTCTCAATTTCTTTTCTAAGTCCCACAATTTCACATTCTAACTCTTCATTGTGTTTATCTCTTTCAGCAAGTTGGAAAGTCAGTGTGTCTATAATCATGTTCTTTTCTTCTAAACCAATTTTGAGTTTAGAAATTTCTTCATAAATATCTTCTTCATTTATAGCATCCAAGAAATCATCATCTTCAAAAGCCATAAAAAGTCTATTATCATTACCTTGGTCATCTTCATCACTGTTTGAAAGTCCATCATTGTCTTCATGAGTATAATAGCTTTTCTTACTTGCATTCTATTTTCTGTTCCATCTGACAGGTTCCTTACCCTTGTCTAGTCTATCTTTATGAGGGCATTTTGCAGCATAGTGACCGACTCTTCCACAGGCAAAGCATTTGAAAGGCAGCTTACCTCTGAATCTTCCAGTTCCTTGTTGAAGGTTCTTAACAAAGTATGGTTCTTCTTCTTCTTCAGACGTATATTCTGGTTCATTGTAATCTCCTTTTGCTAAGGCTTTGAATGTAGCTTCTCTTCTATCTGATGGTCCTCCTTTTCTCATTTCGTAAGCAGTTAGAATTCCGTGAAGTTGTGACATGGTAAGGTTCCGTAGATTCTCCTTTTCTTCTATGGCAGAAACTTTTGAATCAAACTTAGAAGACAAAGATCTTAGAACTTTTTCAACCAGAACAACTTCTTTTATTTCTTCACCCAAGTTTTTCATACAATTTACGATCTCATCTATACATAGGAAATAGCTAGCCACACTTTCATCATTATGCATTATGAGACTTTCATATTGAATTCTAAGAGTTTGTAATTTTGCACGTTTTACCTGTTCATCTCCTTCATAGCTCATAACGATCTTGTCCCATATTTCTTTTGTGCTTTTGAGCTGCATTACCTTGAGAAATTCTGATTGAGATAGACTTCCCAATAGTGTATTGACCACTTTTTCATTTGTTTCATACTTCTTCTTCTCTGCTGGATCTGTAGGAGTTGCTGATGGAAATGTGTATCCTGTTTCCACAATATCCCAAACTTATGTACGAAGAGATTGAAGATAGGCAGTGATTCTTACCTTCCAATAGACGAAGTTGGTCCCATCAAATATCGGTGGCCTGATAGATGTTTCCTTCTCATAGTTTCTCATGATGATAGATCTTCCTTCAAGTGATCAAGCTTCTATTGAAGGACATGCTCTGATACCAACTGTTGGAAATAATACTGAGAGGGGGGGGGGGGAATCAGTATTATCAAATTCTTTTCAATCTATACAAACATTTGCAGATTTGACAATTAAAACTTGCATATACCTTCCAGACTTATAATTTAAATTATTCTTTAGATGTTTGTCATTAATCTGTATGTGAGAACCATATAATAATGAGCAGGAACACAAATAGACAGTCACACCAAGGAACACAAGATGTAAGGTGGAAACCCAATGTGGGTGAAAACCACTTGCTGGAATATGTCTCTATCTTCTTTCAATTAGAAACTTCTTTTTACAGTTATTTCATACTGGTGCAGTCCTTTACTAGTACGCAGGCTGCAACTTGCAGAGAGCTACAACCTGTAGAGAGCTACAACCCTCTCTCATTTTCCAGCTTCTCCTGGAAGGGAGCTACAACCCCCTTAGCCCTTGTACTAGCTAAGATACTAGTACATAGGTGCTGACCTACACAAGGCTACTACCTTCTCTTCTCTTCCAGGGACCACGTTTCATCAATTTTCAGACTGGATCCATGAGTATCAAGTAATCATCAAGTATATGTGCATCAACCAATTAACCAATAACTTATGATAATGTTGTAATCAGACAAACAGTACCAGTAACCAGACACCAATTCTATACCTAGAACACTGTAGCAATAGACAAAATCAGCTAAAATATACTTCAAGAAAAGTCCGCAACTTCACTAGTAGTAACCTGCGGATGTCCTCACTTTCTCTATCTGTGGCCTGCGCAGCTTTGCTCCTGCGCTGTCTGCGACCTGCACAGCTTCGCACCCGTACTGTCTGTGCTCTGCACACTTGCACACCTACAACGTCTTCTGATCTGCGCACCTTCTCCTTCACTGGTACTGCACACCTCCGCACCTGCGCCTTCTCTGATCCTGCGCACCTCCGGATATAGATAGTTTATCAGTCCTCAAATATACCCTAGACTGTCAAATTCACAGATCCGTTCATGCGCCAAAGAGATCTCGACCCATCAGCAGATCTGACTTATAATGCTCCGGTTTCTTCTTGATTCAGGGTCAACTATAACTCCCCAACCGATTATCAGAAATTCAGATCTTGTTATTCTTAAGATATTCAACACACTTGTGTCCAGCCAAATGATCTCCTTTCCCTTTTATAGCCAAAGCCTTACTCAAACCATGGATCAAAACCATTGAGAAACAATACTAGGGACCCAAAACCTGGGTTCAATATTTTAGATGCAAAACCATGGACCAAAACCATAGGATCAAAAACGTCGGGCTAAATACCATGGACCAAACTTAAGATGCGTGTTTTTCTCTGCATGAAATTCCGTGCATTTTAGGTTCGCACCTTTTGTTCGGAACGCCTGCGAATATGTCCGAACTCTGTGAACTGCGCATCTGCGCAACCTGCCAAAGTCCGCACCTTTTGATCGGTGCACCTGCGAAACCTGAAAATAAGAGTGCTGCACCACAATTCCTCTATCATGCAACCCTGTTATTTCTTCTGTAGACTCATCTGGTTGAGTATAAGTGAGATGTTCTTCTATGAGAGGGTTGCCATCAAGTACAACACATACATCATCATGCCAACACCAACTAGCGCTTCATGTGCGTTTTTGTAGTGGGGCTAGTTTTTATAATATTTGCGTTTATTTGTGTAAAAGGCCGTTGAAAACTTTGATAATGCTTTTCAAAGGGTTTATAATCGAAACATAGTTATCGGGGTTTTTTAGACTTGCATATTATTTCCTAAGAAATTATGGAAAGGCTCTTAAGCCTAAAGAAAAAATCACATTTTTCTATATATTCTTTTGAAGGATTTATTTATTTATTTATTTATTAAAGAGGTAAAAAAATGAAACTTGTTCTATTTTATTAAAACAAGAAAGGATTATTCTCTAAAATTTTAAAGGGTCCACATTATTTATTCTTCCAAGTCTAAGGATACTAGGGGGTTGTTGAGTACTACAACAGGCTCGTACACTCAATAGAGTGGGTACCTTGGTGAGGTAGCATGAGGGATGAACATTCTAGAGAAAATGGTCCTTGAGGCCTAGACACTTAATATAGTGGGTGCCTTGGTGAGATAACATGAGGGATGGGGATTATAGAGGGAATGGTCCTTGACGCCCAGAGACTCATGGAGTGGGGTGCCTCTTCAGCATCATTGCCTAGAGTGAGGTCTTTGGATTTGGTACATGGGCTTCCATTGGGTTTGAGAATGAGTGATGGCAACCCTGAACTAGTTGGAGTACCATGAGGTGAGGCACCCACCAGATCATGTTGACTAGTGGAGTGAGTATCATTGGGTAAGAGAGCTAACCTGGGTTGTGGTACCCATTGATGATGTTGATTTAGGTCAACGATGTTGACCTAGATGATGACGTTATCGATGAGTTGAGCCTTAGATAATGTATACAAAGAGCATCTAAATAGTCATTATGAATCCTCCATAGCTAAGAGGGAGTGTTGAAGAATGTAGATATGGTTGGTTTTCATAATCCTTGATGTATTTATAATATTATGTAAAAACACGAAAGAAAATTAAATCTTAAATTAGTAGAAAAAAATTAAAATAAAGGAAATCAACAAAACCACCTAAAATTAATATCCTTGAAATAAATCATACTCAAATAACATATTTACCATCAGTTACTAGCCACCATAATTTAAGAAAGTATTTAAATAAAAGATGAAATATTAATAAGATGTAAATAAATATACTTACTAGGAGTTGTTGCACACCATTATTTATGTGATATTCAACAATTTAACAATATAAGTAAAAATGTAAATGTTCATACTTACTATAATTTAATTTACAAAGAGCGTGATTTAATTTAAGAGACGTGTCTCTTGTGTATCTTGAGTACAAAATAAACTCGAAACTTTTCATTTTAGACATTCACTTATCACTCACATATCTCTCTCTCTCTCTTATACACATGATCTCACATAGCTTAAGTTTTCATCATTATGATCTCTACTTTTATTTCATGGTTATTAGTTGAATTTATGAAGTGTGATTGTTTGAAGAAGATAAAAGAACTATAATATATATTCACAAGTAATGACCATAGTTCAAAAATAGTGCTTATATCCCTTGCACTCTAATTTTCAACACTGAAGAACCTGCTCTACCATAGATGGTCCTTACCTTCTCTAAAGCCTTCGATGTGCGCTTGAAGTGTAATGCATAATTGACACAGTTATTTATTACCCATGATGCGTGGGCGAGGATGACAAAGCCCCACCGTGCCATCATTTCCATTGATTGTCACCCCTATCAAGGAATTTTTTCTTTTACTATTATAAAATGTAAATTTTTATATTATAAACTTCCAAAAAATAAAAAAATAAATTTCAATTGTTGTTATTTTTATAACTTTATTTTCTTTAACATTAAATTTGGTGTCACATTTGGCACGTAAGTAAACTTTGATGTCATTTCTAGTAAACCTTGGTGTGATGCGATGTATCAAGAGCTTGGAAGTGTGATATGTTATATGAAGAAAAATTCCATGTGATATATCAAAATCAAAGAAAAAATCATCCTTTGTGATATGCCATGTAAATAGAATCTTTTGGTCCATGTTTTATGAAATACACTATGCTATAATAAAGGAAAGTTTGCAATGATCTACAATATGCCACATGAAAAGAAACTTCGATACAATGTCATGTGTCATAGAGATCAACATTTTAAAGATGTGATATGTCACATGAAGAAATATTTTAATGTGATGTATCCCATAAATCAAAATTGTTATAAAATATGATATATAGACGAAATAAAAACTTTATTACAATCCAGTAATAATGTCAATTTGATATGGTCATTAATGGGATCACCATTGGCAGTTTATGGCCTCAATGTTTCAGTGACTCATGATTTTTCCCATGGTATTTTCATATAGCGTAACCTATTTAAAGGCATGATGACTTTGTTGTAAAATGTCTTTAGATAAAATACTAATATATCTATTATGAGGATTTGTTTCTCCTACGAGGGATTCCAAGATAATTTATGGTGTCCATGCGATGTTTACTTTATGTGTTATTATTATGTTTTTATTTCTCTCTCTTTCTATAACAATGGTATTAGGGAATAACACTCTCTTTAACATCTAGTTTGTGGTTGTACATGGGTCGAGGAGAGATGTGTGTAGTAGATCTTGGATGTGCTAAGGATAGACAAGTTGTAGCAAGGCAATGAGGATGAATGGATAGAAATCTCTACGGTAGTCACTAAATATGTGGAGATTAAGGATTACATGAAAATTATGGATCAACATGGGCTAGAGATATAGTAAGAAAAAGATTGTAGTTGCATGGATGAGATAATGGAGATGAAGTCACTAGTGGTGATGTTTGGTGAAGGAGATAGAATGTTATGGAGAATGGTAATGGTGCATGAATGATGTAGGAGCATCCAGCTAAGGCACCATGATCGGGTGTGGGTCTCTGCCAGGTTGGAAAGTTAAGTTAACATTTTGTTTGTCTTACATGTTTAGTTTGTCAGAATAGGAGGTAGGGTGTTATCTTTATCTTAATCTCTATATTAGTCAAAGGTAGTTTGGTCGGTTAGGGTTATTTACTTTTCTGACTTAAAGAAACAGTAGATTAATAATTATCTTGTCATTTTAAGAGAAAAAGACAAATGTGTCTTGATGTAAAATCTTGACATGTAGACAAAACCAAAATCTTAATAAGTTATGTAACTATAATGTCTACAAGTGAAAGTAACTACACAATTTCATTAACTGTAGACAAGCATATAAATGTAACAATGAAAATCATGAGAAAGGTTCAACATTTTCCAGATACATGTAATAAAAGAGACAGAACGCAAATTTCTCTATTATCCATTTGTATTAATTCGTACATGCTGTGTAATTATGTTTCTATCTATTGACTAATTGAATTCAGAAATAACAAGCAAAGTGCAGGCCTACGACTGTAGGTTGTTTTTTTCCTCTCTTAATAGAAAGCATAACACTGTAAAACGCATGTAGTTTCCACAACCAGAACGAATGGGTACACGAATAAAACTTAAGACCAAGAGAAAGTCATGCAGTGAAACAATTGAATGAAGAGCACGGAATCCAGGCACCGAAGAAACAAACCAAGATAGAGGTAATTTTGGACAAACTGTCACACCATTTCTTTTCCTTTTTTTTTTAAAACACAAACAGATAGAATATATATATATAACTGTTGTTCAATACGAGTTCAATATTACATTATCCAAACGAATGGAGTAAACAACGATTTCTACACAGGACCAACCCTAGTCAAGGGTTTGATATTAAAGAAACCCTCGAACCCAACGAAAGAGCAAGACCAGAATGAACTACAAATTGGAGATTGAAAACTGAAGTATGCCTAGGTCATGAAACGACTTAGATCATAGACAGCAACTGAATAGCGAGGAGCAACCACCATAGAACTACAAACCTAATTACAATTCGACAAAAACTATGGCGACAGAGCTTACTGGCGAAGCATAGTAGGGTTTGAAAACCAAAACGCTGAAGTCATCCATGTCCAAGGTCGAACCCTTGACCTGTGCAGCCAGAACGAGCCAAAGTTAACATACCTTACATAATAGTGACTGAATAGTGATACAATATAAGCAAGGGGAGAGTATAACTTACCTGGGAGCATGACAGGACAAAGACCTCATGAAATAGAGCCACAGAATACAAAAGAAGCCTAAGACAAGAGGAGCGGATGTTGGTTAGCTTCTAAAACAGAAGAGGGCAAAGATAAAACAAGGAGGGACAAATTACCTGAAGCTGTAGCCGAGTGAGTCATTGTGCCGAAACCTGTGCACACAGGAACCATAATTTAAAATGATTTTAGCAGAATAGCATTATCAAGAAACATCGCCAACAACAGGAAAGAATAGCCGGAAGCCCGACAAACCAAACTAGACACGATTTAAGGTGACAATAGAGAAAATAACTCACTATGTAGAAGAATACAACTGAACCAACCTCCAGAGCTCAAGGCAGTTTCATGCAATAAGGAAATTCGTTGCTAGTAGCACAGGCAAGTCTAGGAAACCATTATACGTTCGCAGCCAAGACCGAAATAGATTTTTCCATAAGAACCAAGACCGAACAGAGCATTTCGACAAAAACCATCAACAGAGCTCCCACAGTAGAGCGAAATACCAAACAATGACTAGAAGGCCTAGAGGTTTTGTGTAAAAGACCAAGCAGGAAAACAAGGATCGGGGCTGGAGTACAGGCAGGTTCACATTTATGAACCACATTAAATGATTGCAACTACTAATAAAGATATCCATCAATCATATCTATAATCAAACGCCAAATCAACAACCGAATCCGCAAACATCATTAGCACCGGACAGACTTTATATCAAGGGTTACGTTAGAGTGTGGGTTGGGTACAGACATAATGGTGGATGACTTGCTAGACAAATTAGCCCCCAAAAGAAGCATAAGTCACCATATTGACTTCATACCTAGAGCCAGTTTGTCGAACAAGGAAGCATACTGAAGAATCCCCAAGGACAATGAAGAGATTAGGAAGCAGGTGCAGGAACTGTTAGACAAAGGATTGATTAGGGAGAGTTTGAGCCCTTGTGCGGTTCTGACGGTTCTCGCTCCCAAAAAAGGAGGAGAATGGCAGATGTGCACAAACTCGAGGGCCATCAACAAAATCACCATCCGATAGAGGTTTCCACTGCCATGGATGGATGACATGATGGATTGTTTAAGCAGGGCAACATATTTTTCTAAGATAGACTTGAAGAGCAGGTATCATCAGATCCAGATACAAGAGGGGGACGAGTGGAAGACAACCTTTAGGACGAATGAGGGACTGTATGAATGGCTGGTCATGCCATTTTGGGTTGAGCAATGTGCCCAGTACATTTATGTGGTTAATGAATGAGATGCTGAAAGAATACATAGGAAAATTTGTGATAGTATACCTGGATGACATACTAATTTTCAGCAGGACAAGGGAAGAGCAGCTTCGACATGTTTAGAAAGTGCTTGAAAAATTACAGCAGAATAAATTGCTGATAAATCTGAAGAAGTGTACTTTTCTGCAAAAGGAATTGATTTATTTCGGCTTTGTAATAGTAGAAAACGAACTGAAGATGGATTCAGAGAAGGTTGCGGCGATAGTTAATTGGCCATCTCTGAAAATCTTATTTGAGGTACGTAGCTTTCATGGACTAGCAAGTTTTTACTGGAAATTCATAAGAAATTTTAGCGAAATTTATGCACCTATGTTGGACACCATTAAAACGATCAGTTAGCCTTTTCGATGGACTGATGCAGCGAAGAGAAGTTTTCATCTACTAAAGAAAAAGATAATAGAAATGTTGATCCTGAGATTACCAGACTTTAAGAATCTTTTTCAGGTTCACTGTGATGCGAGCGGTATGACTATTGGAGCTGTCCTAAGCCAGGAGGATAAGTCTATTGCATTTTTCACCCAGAAGCTAAATGAAAGCAGGCAGAAATATTCTTCTTATGACAAGGAGTTCTATGTTGTTATATAGGCATTAAAACACTAGAGGCATTATTTGCTGGGAAACGAATTTGTGTTGCTTCCAGATAATTCTGCACTACAGTATGTAATGCAACAACACAAGCTGAACCACAAACATGCCAAATGGGTGGAATATTTGTAGAGTTTCACCTTCGTGTTGAAACACATCAGCTGGCAGGCCAACAAGGTGGCAGATGCACTGAGTAGGAGAGCTTTACTTCTGCAGGAGAGTACTATGCAAGTGCTGGGTTTTGAGTACTTAAAAGATTTATACCAGACTGATACAGATTTTAAGGAGGCCTATGAGGCATGTCAGAACCCCTTGGTGAGAGATAACAGTCCATGGTTGGACTACAACTTGCAAGATAAACTGTTGTTTAAAGGAGGAAAACTATGCATTCCTGACTACTCGATGAGAGAGAACATTATTCAGGAGAAGCACATTGGAGGTCTAGCCGGACATTTCGGTATAGACAAGACACTCGAGCAGCTCAATAATTTCTATTTTTGGCCAAAGATGTGAAGGGATGTACAACGATTTGTGACCAGGTGTAAAGTGTGCCAGTTGGCGAAGGGTCACAGTCAGAACACGGGACTTTACACACCGTTACTTGTTCCAGGTAGGTCGTGGGACTCAATCAGCTTGGACTTTGTCTTGGGTCTACCTAAGACACAATGAGGTTACGACTCAGTGATGGTAATAGTGGACAGATTCTCGAAGATGGAGCATTTTATCCCTTGTAGAAAAACTAGTGACGCCACTCACGTGGCCCACTTTTTTTTCACAGAGATTATCAGGTTACATGGGTTGCCTAAGTCTATCCTTTCAGACAGGGATGTGAAGTTTACAGGGCACTTCTGGCATACCCTGTGCAAGAATATGGATACACAGTTGAGTTACAGCTCTGCTTATCACCCGCAAACTGATGGAAAAATAGAGGTGGTAAAAAACAGTCTGGGAAACCTGCTATGAAGCTTGATTGGTGAGAATTCGCAGATGTGGGATTGAGTGCTTGCTAAGGCAGAGTTCGCTTATAATAACGCGCCTAACCGTAGCATTGGTTACAGTCCATTTTAGATCCTGTACAACATGCATTCTTGTGGAGTGCATGAGTTGTGAGATCTTGGACAACAAGAAAGGCGAAGCGCGGATGGAGAAGATTTCGCTAACGCGATGAGGGATTTGCATGAGCAGGTAAAAATTAAATTGCAGTACATGAGCCTAAAGTATAAACAACAAGCAGATTTGAAGAGAAAGGAAGTACAGTTTAATGTAGGAGATGAAGTCCTCACGCATTTTCGCAAGGAACGCTTCCCCAAAGGTGCATACAATAAGTTGAAGTATAAGAAGGTAGGACCCTGCAAAATCCTCCATAAATTTTCAGCGAATGCCTATGAGATACAGTTGCCACCAGGGATAGGCATTTTACCTATCTTTAATGTAGTAGACCTATTCCCTTACACTGTTGATCCAGAAGAAGAAGAAGAAGACAAAACTACACGACCCACACGGAATACCCAGGATGGAGGAGAAACTTGGATGAGACAGATTCCTTACGTTCAGCCTCCCGAGATCGAGAGTATCCTCGACACACAGGTGGCCAAACGAAATTGAAAGAAAGAGTATCTGCAATACCTGGTCAAGTAGAAGAACCATCCTATTGAGGACAGTTCGTGGCTTGATGCCAGGCAGATTCAATAGACGGGTTCTTCAGTCGAGAAGCTCATGGACCAGAGTCATGATTTCTTTTTGCCCCGGGAGCCTGATGCAAGAGCATCTAGCTAAGGCACCATGACCGGGTGTGGGTCTCTGCCAGGTTGGAAAGTTAAGTTAACATTTTGTTTGTCTTATATGTTTAGTTTGTTAGAGTAGGAGGTAGGGTTTTATTTTTCTTAATCTATTTATTAGTCAAAGGTAGTTTGGTCGGTTAGGGTTATTTACTAGTCTAACTTAAAGAAATAGTAGATTAATAATTGTCCTGTCATTTTAAGAGAAAAAGACAAATGTGTCTAGATGTAAAATCTTGTCATGTAGACAGAACTGAAATCTTAATAAGTTATGTAACTATAATGTCTACAACCAAAAGTAACTACACAGCTTCACTAACTATAGACAAGCATATAAATGTAACATTGAAAATCATGAGAAAGGTTCAACATTTTCCAGATACATGTAATAAAAGAGACAGAACATAAATTTCTCTATTATCCATCTGTATTAACTTCTAAATGCTGTGCAATTATGTTTCTATCTATTGACTAATTGAATTCAGAAATAACAAGCAGAGTGCAGGCCTATGACTCTAGGTTGTTTTTTTTTCCTCTCTTAATAGAAAGCAGAATACTGTAAAACACATGTAATTTCCACGACCAGAACGGATGGGTACGCAAATAAAAATTACGACCAGGAGAAAGTCATGCAGTGAAACAATTGAATGAAGAGCACAGAATCCAGGCACCGATGAAACAAACCAAGACAGAGACGAACTATCACACCATTTCTTTCCCTTTTTTTTGACAAACAGAGACAGATAGAATATATATATAACTTCTTTTCAATACGAGTTCAATATTACATTATCCAAACGAATGGAGTAAATAGTGATTGCTACACGGGACCAACCCTAGTCAAGGGTTTAATATTAAAGAAACCCTCGAACCTAACGAAAGAGTAAGACCAGAATGAATTACAAACTGGAAATTGAAAACCGAAGTATGCCCAGGTTGTGAAACGACTTAGATCACAGATAGAAACCAAATAGCGAGGAGCAACCACCATAGAACTACAAACCCTAATTACAATTCGGCAAAAACTGTGGTGACAGAGCCTATCGGCGAAGCATAGTAGGGTTTGGAAACCAAAACAATGAAGTCATTCATGTCCAAGGTCGAACCCTCGACCTCTGCAGCTAGAACAAGCCAAAGTTAACATACCTTACATAATAGTGACTGAATAGTGATACAATATAAGCAAGGGGAGAGTATAACTTACCTGGGAGCATGACGGGACAAAGACCCTCATGAAATAGAGCCACAAAATACAAAATAAGCCTAAGACAAGAGGAGCAGACATTGGTTAGCTTCTAAACCAAAAGAGGGCAGAGATAAAACAAGGAGGGACAAATTACCTGAAGCTGTAGGCGAGTGAGTCATTGTGCCGAAACCTGTGCACACATGAACCATATTTTAAAACAATTTTAGTAGTAGAGCATTATCAAGAAACATCGCCAACAACAGGAAAGAACAGCAGGAAGCCCGACAAACTGAACCAAACATCGATTTCAGGTGACACCAGAGAAAATAACTCACTGTGCATAAGAATACAAGCGAACCAACCTCCAGAGCTCAAAGCAGTTTCATGCAGTAAGGAAATTCGTTGCTAGTAGCACAGGCAAGTCAGGAAACCATTATACGTTCGCAACCAAACCGTTATACGTTCGCAGCCAAGATCGAAACAGAGTTTTCCATAAGAACCAGGACCGGACAGAGCATTTCAATAGAAACCCTCGCAGAGCTCCCACAGTAGAGCGAAATACCAAACAATGACCGGAAGGCCTAGAGGTTTTGTGTAAAAGACCAAGCGGGAAAACAAGGATCGAGACCAGAGTACAAGCAGGTTCACATTTACGAGCCACATTAAATGATTGCAACTACCAATAAAAATATCCATTAATCATATTTGTAATCAAACACCAAATCAACAATCAAATCCACAAACATCATTAGCACCGGATAGACTTTATATCAAGGGTTACGTTGGAGTGTGGGCTAGGTCCCATCAATAAACACCCTAGAATGTTTGGTCCAAGTTGTAAAGCCTAGAAATAGACAAGATTTATTCCTCAAGGTTTTTGTAACACTTGTTATTTAGACATACATGTTGTAGCACAATAGCACATGATGTCATCCCTTACATGCATAGAGTGCATGGAGGATTAAGTTTTGTAATGAAGCTATTGAATATGTATGTGGGTGGCAGATATACTCATATGCTACTTTGAGGTTAGTTTGTTGTAAGACCCATTATTTAAGGATACATCTTGTAATACAGCGTCACATGTATGATCAAATTGTGG
This sequence comes from Pinus taeda, assembly GCA_000404065.3. NCBI lineage: Eukaryota > Viridiplantae > Streptophyta > Pinopsida > Pinales > Pinaceae > Pinus > Pinus taeda. Next base: position 37,492 of record APFE031245158.1, on the reverse strand, counting down.
AATGGACCACGCTAACTGGGAATGTGAGATCTCATTATGTGAAATGGCTCATGAACCATGTATGAAAAGAGTGTCTTTAAAAAATGATTGATATAATAGTTGATTACCTATGTATTTGAATGGATGGTAACTTTTTTTTATATGGATTTCAATAAAAAATGATTGATATAATAGTTGATTACCTATGTATTTGGATGGATGGTAACTTTTTTTTATATGGATTTCAAATAAAATATTGAAAGCAACCTAATTTACAGAAAATCAAGTTTAAATAGAAAATTGTTAAGATAAATTTAACTTAGTCATCGAATCAATTTGATTTCATTATTAATATAATTACTATTACAATAAAAATTTAAATATCGCAGGGTATTAACGTAAAACAACTTTATGTAAAATAATAAATTATTATTAAAAATTATATTTTACCAAAATAATTATAATGGCCATGTAATATTTATGGGTATACATTATAATTTTATTTATCTTTCTTTTAAATAACACGCTAAAATTAATTTTGAATGTATAGTATTTGTGTATACAGGTTTAAATTTATTTACCTTTGTTCTCAATAACAAAATGCTGCATTATACTATGTACCTTTCCCTTATTTTACCCGAGAGATAATGCATGTCTTTGTTTTCATAGGTTTATAGGAATTCTTTAAGGAGGTGGACGAATTGTCTAGACGGCTAAAAGTGGTCGGAATTTGGCTAAAAAAATGTCCAAAAATAAATCCAGCCAAAAAATGTCCAAAAATTTTGTAGAGACAGTGTTTGAATCTTGTGTTTTGATGGTGGAAATAGATTCAGCACCATCAAAAATATCTTAGACACCTAAAATTTTAAAATTTAACAACTATAAATTGGATTTACAAAAATCCTTCCCAAATTTTCTCATTTCCTCCCTTATACTATAGAGTTTCGAGGTTTTGATATCATATCCGTTTACTTTTTGCAAGCTCAGCAGCAATTACTATTTATAAATATATTCACGTTATAGCTGCTATCTTTTGCAATCTCAGAATTAATTATAAATCAATTGCAGTGCTGGATTGATCAAAATTCAGAAATTTTATTTCATTGTGGCAGCCAAAAGGAGGTGACATGCTACGTCAAGATTAAATTGCGCCTGTCAGTTGGTACGCCTCATTCCAGAGTCATCGAATGAATGGTGTACACAGAGACACGAGTTTCCTAGCCGTCATCTACAAGTCAGACCAAACGCGTTTCCTACCTGCCTTTCACATCATATTGCTGAAGAAAATCCTTAGGATTAAACGTTAGGCCTTCCTAACCAGAGTGAAAATCCTTTCTAATCTAGCCAGTGGCACAACAAATAAGTTAATTAATTTAATTAGGTAATGCATGATTCTGGTAGATTTGATTCAATATTGTCGCCCGGAGACAGACCTTTCAAAACTCTAAAAAAACAAATATATCATTAAAAAATTGTCATTGCAGCAGGAAGCAGTCGCCCAGGAAATTACAAGATATCTCTTGAAATTTAACACCATAAAAAATCCTTATAACAACTAAAATCTTAAACTTTGACCTCAGATTTTCAAAACATTCTACTATATTTTATCATAATCGTGTCAGAATTTATATTATTTCCTGAACTAATTTGTAAACTATGCTATTTAAAAATTTAATGTTCAGAAGTTCAATCAATCGTTTACACGAGTTTCTATTTTTTCACATTTCTAAATATTTCTAAAATCTTTAATCTAAGGAAAGATAGCCATTAAAACCATAAACTTAATGGTAATGGCGCCGGGTTTCCCTGGGCACACTTCAGGAGAAGCGGTTACGCTACAGAACAGGAAAATGGGTCTGTCTGCTAATCTTTGTTTGACACACATAGGGAGGAGGGTGTTGTGCATATTTTTTTTTTGTTTGTGTGTGGATAAGCCTGACTAATTAAGAAGATATTGTCCCGTTAGATCATCTTCGAACAGATAAAAATCCGAGAGGTGTTCTAAAATTATTCTAAAATGAATTTCGTTATTCTAAAATTGATCTGCAGTTCACAGCTCCAGGTGCCAAGCATGTATATATAGAAAATATTATTTAGAATGTTTTCACTTATGTTTCCAGTATTCCAGAAGACTTAGAATAGAAGTTTCTGATGTACTTCATTATTTTAAAATTTATTTTCAATTAATAGATCTCGATTCTGGGTGCTAAAAATACATCAATTTCACCATATAGAAAAAGCTAAAACTCTACGTTTCGGAAAGATCCTGTAAAATGTGTAAATTGCAGTGTTAATGGCGGACATTGAACCCAGCCCTTACGAGCGAGAACCTTAATCTGGTGCCTTAAACAATTCATATTACAAATGCGATTGCAATGCCACAAAGGCAGAACATTTATTCCTGTATTTTTTTTTTATTAGACGTCCTGTGAAACCAGGGGGTCCTGAGGATCCATAATCAGTAGCAATTAGGATGCGAGAAGAGCTTCAGACTGACTTTCATATTTGAAAACATTATTAACCTTCGACCAGTCTGCACACCAAAGGAAGATGCCCTCCAATTTCCCACTCTGCTTCAGCTCTCTGGCCGCTTCAAAGAAGGCATTCTTGGGCGACAGACCTCCACCGCCGTTCGCAGAAGTAAAACTAATCAATACTTTTCCTCCAATATATAGAGCCGCCTGTTTATTATAGTATTTGATGAACTGCGAAATCGTGGTGTTAGCAGAATAGGCATAGAATTGGAAGTTAACGTAGTCTATGGCATGACCATATCTTTTCCACAGCGCAAGGTAATGCGACTGAACATCCTGGTTATCGAAGGGAGCGATGGAGGCGAAGGAGATGACTTTGCTCCGCTTTAACCGCGTGATCAACTGCCCGATGCACTCTGTAAACGTATTATTGTCGGCTTGAAAATGCTCGTAGTCGATGTCGATACCATCAAGATGGTATTCTTCGATAATTTTCGACAGTGAGGAGACTGCGTTGTCTACCCAGGAAGACACCGACGATGGCTTGAATTCCACGGGCTGCCCGTTTATGCTGTCCCCGCCTACGCTGAGAGCGACCTTCACATTCTTGTGTTGGGCCTTTATGGACTGCACGGCCTGGGGGGTAAGATTGCCGGTGTCCCAGTAGATACTGAAGTTTCCGTTTGTGGGAACAGGGGATCCGGAATCCGTGGAGTAGTCGATGACGAAGGCCAAAATGAAATGAAACTCCACAGCCGGATTTATGGGCACGTCTGAGAATGTCACATTTCTGAACAATGCGCCAATGTAATCGCTGAACAGAAGGCCATTCGCACCTGCACATCCACAAACAACAAAGAGAGCATTATAACAATTCCAAATATCATAGCCAGGTTTCGATCCTCCGACCTGTGGGTTATGGACCCACCAGGCTAAACAACAAAGAGAGTATTATGAGCGATAATTTGCATAAACGAACCAATAGAAGCAATTCCTACAAGTATTTTGGATTGTTAAGATGCAGACATTCACATACCCATAGAGATAGGTAGCTGATTAAGTACCAAAAGAGAGATGACAAGAACTCTACAGATCTCCATGGAGGCCATCACTACTCACAGCACTCTGTTGATTTGATTCACTACTCAGAGCACAGTACTGAATTGATTCTCATTGCCTGATAACACATACGGGCCACGGTTCTTTATATAGACCTCTAGAACATTGACCGCGCCTCAAGCTAAGACCAAATGGTGTGATTGAGTATCTCCGATTGCAAACATAATCGTTCGAGAGTGGTGGAGTCAAACTTGAATTGCGGTAAGCTTGAACAGTAAAAGGTCGTTTTCCTTTGCCGACGTTTTGACTCGTTCAACAAATGAATGTGACAAAATTAAATGAATGAGTTTGTATCGGATATGCTGAGAATAATATCCGGATGTTGTAGGACCGTCGATTAATGAAAACGTGGATGTATTCTATAATGGGGTTTGGTATTATTGTAATTATTTTAGTCATATAATTCAAGAATTATGCGTTAAGTTACTTATAATTTAAGCACTATGTATTAAGTTGGTGGTGGTTGGTTATTGTTATTTCTATTTTGTGCATTGGATAAGAATAAAGTGATAATTTAATAGATTTGATGAAAAAGTAGTAAGTTAATAACTGACTTAGTGTATAGTGTTTAATATTTGTTTAAATTAAATAATTAGCATTTTTTATTCACATCAACTCATGATCAAAGCATTTACATCATGATCCATTTTATATTGTCATTATTAATAAAAATTATTATAAAAATGAATCAAATTCATCTCATTTTATCATGAAGATTTACTTCACTTTATTGTGGATATTTTTAGTATGACCTAAAACCATAAATTAACAACACCACATACCCAAAAATATCATAATTCATGTCACAATTAAAATATTTTATGTGTATTTAATTTTATAATCGTTTTTAATTAAATTTGAAAAGTATAACTATTTTTAAAATAAATTTCAACTTTCTATCTTAACCACTATTAAAAATATTCCATAAATATTTTATAAAAATTAAACTTTACTATTTTTTATCCATTTTAGTGTTAAATTAAATTATAAAAATTCCAATTTAACAACGTTTTCTACTTAAATATTATTAAAAATAATTATATCAAACCTTTTGGAGATTTTAAGAAAATGCTTAGGTTTCCATATTTTAATCTTTATATTATATATATATATATTAAATAAAGTTTGAGTGTATTCATTTGCCAGATGCATGGAAGGCTTGAAATTGAAAACGAAACGCGGGTGGCCCCAATTGAAGACGACTCCTACATTTCGCAACGACCACAAGCTAAACCTATCTTCTATGTTCTAGAATTTCAGACATTTCGCCCGCCGTTAGATCGATCCATCATCCACCGTACTCAGTCAAAGTGTCGTTTGTATAGTAATTAGTTTAATGTCTACAATGTAAGATTGTTAAAGACTGGAGTGCCTTCTAAATTTATACTGTTGCTAAGTTCGCAAACGGTTTGACTACTTTAATTGGATTATTTGTGGATTAATGGATGGTGATCTGTTCGACATGTGAATTCAAGAGGAGATATTATAATGATGATTTGGTCATAGTGCGTTGATGATAAGATTATTATATGCAACTTATCATCTTATACTTACATCTGAGTCACCTTTTTAATACCGTTGAATATTTGTTAGATATAATATGTATAGAAAGTGATTTAGGTGAATTTTCAATTCGTTTATTAAATTATCGATTTAAATAATCAAATAAATATAATTAATAACATCAATATTTGATAATTACATAAAATAAAACGACTCCATATGGTGTGAGGGGTTTTTTGATTTTCTTACATTTATATACATTTTAAATTTAATATAAATATGATATATATATTTTGAATATATTAGAAATTATGACTTATTCAAAGTTGAGATTTCATGAGGGTGGGGAATCACAAAAGATTAAAGATGTCTTTCTATAGGATTTGAAATTCAATGGAAAAGATAACATATTATTGTGTCAACCACTTAGTTGCCCCATGAAAATACTACAAGTATATGGCATTACAAATTAGCCTAGTGAGATTTTAGATGGTATATCTATATAATCTTTTCAATTAACTAGACATTAATGTATATTGGTTTCAAATTATGAAGGTTTATGATTTATAAAGGATTTAGAATACAAATGGCTTTCAATATCCTAACAAAACATGGAGTTAATGCTTACATTCTATATTAGAAATATTGGTTTGTGAGTTGTCGGTGATGGTTGAGAAATTCTCTCAACCTCTCCTCTTAAATTAGTAATAAGTTAGATCCGAGAAACTTTATATTATAAAGTAATGTGTGATGTAAATGTGAGTGTGTGAGTTAACACATACATGCCCCTGTCTCAAATATATTAAATGTATTTTTATTCATTCTTTCTTGGTATCAGAGTTTGGGTGGAGAGACTTTAAACCTGTGTGGCATGGTGTGTAATCACAAAAGGAAGTTCTTACCTCTTTGTTTATTTTTTCAACACTGGAGTGTGAGCTGATCGGAGTTGCATATTTTATTTGACCAAAGATGTAGAGTTTATTTGATAGGAAGTTTGTGCGATGACTTATTTTCAGTCGAGTCATTGAATAGTTGAAGCGTGGTGCAATGCGGTGAGCCCAATGTTATCTAACCTATGTTCAAGATTCATTTATCTTGTGAGTGTAATAGTGTAGTTGTTCCATAAGCAGGCACCTTTGTGTCAAATACTTTGACATCAACATGTATGAGAGAGGCTCGACTATTGACTTCAACGTGGATCAAGCATGCAACTTTTCTGTGGAGGTATGGTAATCGATTGTGTGATAAGTGGGTGATTTCAATGATATACGTAGAACCACTGATGGTTTTTAATTATATGTAGAATCGTTGTTCCAGAGCAATAAATCTATTTATTATCACAGTGGCAGAGATCTGCAATCATAATGCCCACCTGCATATGAAGAGACCCTCCTACATATGAAGAAGTGTGATGGCATGTGCGTTATGTGTGCTAAGTCTTGAACTTTTCTAACCTTATTGTTATGTGGTGATAGTAATACTTAAGATGTTTGCATCCCATCACGGATTGAGTTTTGAAACCTATAGTGTGGTTTGTTACTTGCATGAATTAAAGTTTTTGTTGCCTAAGGTGCTTTGTCTACGTAAAGGAATTACAACATTTTCAGTTTTAGAGAGTGTTGTAGCTGCTACAACAACCTCCAAAATTTTGGGCATATTCAAAATTTTGGGTCCCCCTCTACTAGCCTCAAGCAATTAGTGTTATGATCAGGTTTTTGATTGGTCAACCTCCACCTGACCTAGTTATCATCAAAACCTATTGGCATTCCCCTTTTATCTTTACTCTGTTGGGCTTTCCTCAGAGCTTGATCACACAAATGCATTACGGTTTTGTCGATAACTTTGCCTTGCAATGATCTTCATCCCTTTCAAAGTTATTAGGGTTCACAAATTGTTGTCTCATTGATGCATATTTGAAACCCTGGATGGTTTATTAAACCCCAACCTCGTTTAAACATTATCGTATCCTCTAGGTGCGTTTCCACAAACATGCTATGGCACTGAAAACACATCATAACATCATCATGGTATTGTTGGGTCATATTCTTGTGACTGCACTAGGGTGGGAGGGATTTCTGTGACTTCCATATTATAACCTCGATTTATTCTCTCTCTAATACCTAATCATAACTTTAGTCCTAGACATGACAACTGCATGCTCATCATTGAAATTGAGTCGATTCACATGGTAAAGCGTTTAGTACATTTGAGGAAGTGTCATTCACATACCCAATATTAAAATCTTGGAAGATACACATGTAATTTATCATGCCTTTAAGGTCATTTACATTAATGGTATTTGTTACATTATTTAAACCACCTTTGATGGTTTTATAAAAAATCTTTGGTTGTTTTATCAAAAATCTTTTGGTAATCCCTTATTTATCACACTCTTAGGGTCTTAACATTTAAATTTTTTCGTATATAATCTTATTAGCACTTACTATTATTGTGTGTGAATGTTTGATATCAAAGAGTCTCAAGTCATGTTAAGAAGGGTGTGATGGCACTTCAAGATACCAACACACATAAGACTTATATGAGGGCACAATTTGAGGAGTTTAAAGGTTGTGTTGATGTTGCTAAGATGTTGCTTATCATCACACACTAAGCACTGTGTTTGAATTTAAGTGCATTACATCAATGTGATTAAAGATCCCACTTTTCAAAATATGCATTACAAAACCATATAAATACTCCACCGACTTTGTTCTCATTTATTGCACAATTCAAGCCTATGAGTTTAGATAAAATGAAGCTAAATAAAAGTGGCTTGATACACACCTAGTGATGCAAACCGTACATTGAAAGGGAACCACTCTAGTTTCGTGACCTTGCTGAAGTTGCAAATTTGTGAAGTTACATCTCTAGAAAATTTGATGGGTTATGCAACCAAACATATCATGTGACTATGTGACCTCTCTTGAGGTCTCCAAGTTGCAAAACCACAGTTCCAAAATATAATGATCAATGTCACCTATCTTCCGCTCCGACTGTGCGACCTCTCTCAAGGTCGTTAAGTTGTAGAATCACACTTGGAGCAGCCATCGGTCAGCACAACCTGTCCTCTCTTGTCACTGTGCGACTGTAATATCCCTAAGGGAAAATTAACAATAAATATGCAAAGCAAAATAGACCAACATACCATGAAATTAAAACAAACCATCAGACCACGAAATTAGCATCCAAAGTGCGTTGTCTACTCATTTTTATTAAATGGAAAGAGATGTACAACAAGGCGCTAGAATGTGTGCACCTGGGATTTCTCTAAGAAAGCTAGCAAAATCCCAAAATGAAAAATGGAACACCCTACTCCAATTTGTTGCTAATTCGACCCAAGAGTTGCGATGTTAATGCCTGAAAAGATGTTGCTGCATGAAATGATTTAATGTTAGATCCTTGGTGCTCAAAAAATACAGATAAATAAATCCTGACCTCTACACAAGAAACCCAGAATAACCCACGAAGGGTTTGGCTCAAGCTTGACCCCAAAATTTCGACCCTCTTGGGTTTAGCTAGCTCTCCTGCTCAGTAATTTGACCCTCCTTTGAGTATTCCGCTACTAAATGCTCCCAAAATTCCCGTAATCCCTGTTATAAATCTTCCCAAGCCTTCCCTCCTTATTTCCTCTACAAACTCCCTAATCTCCACAGCTTCGCAGAGTGCCTCAAGTCGTGACTACGCAATCCTCGTGCTATTGTTACTCTCCCTACTGTTATAAATCGATTTATTGTTGTGGTAACTCGACTTACTCCTGTTGTAACTCGACTCCTTATTGTTGTTACAAACTAAGATGAAATGGAACTCCCTCCTTGGGTTAGCACTCGATGTCTACCGAAGCAAGGGATGGGATTTCCACTCAGAAACACCTGTTGTGCTGAACATCACATGCAGACTTGGCTCACTGCTCAAGCGTGCTCTTACCAAAACAAAAATTTTGAAAAATGATAGATGATGACCAAACTAAGAGCCCTTCCTTCCTTTTGTTGACTTGCCTCCAAGGCTGCCCATGTGGGTCCACATCAAATTGCCCTCACCTATTTCAGACCAATGAGAGTGTACTCTCCATGTGGGTCGAAAATCCTCTACGGTGCCCCCCACACTCCACCAAAGCTACAATATTTCTGTCGACTCTAATGTTGGGGTGCTTCTCATGCAAAAAATCAAATGTGAGTCCCCTAGGCCCACCTCTCCTAAGTGAAACAATGAAATATGCCAAAATTGAGAAAAAAATCAGTGTTCACTTAGTGAAACACTAAGCAGGAATATCAAAATCCTCCCTGCCAAAACGTTGCTTTTCGTCAAGCATCTGCAAAGAAGTGTGTCGTAGTATTTGTTCCCCATCCTAGGTGGCATCCTCATCTGGTAGATTCCTCCAACAGATCAAAAATTCCTTGACAACCCTATTACCCAGATGCCTCTCCCTGGTGTCCAATATAACCTCCAGTTCCTGCACTAAATCCCCCTCATCGTCAATAGAGGTAACTCCATAGCAGCTGTAACCTTATGTCCTAGTGTCTTCCTTGGGCAAGACACGCGAAAATCATTGTGCACTCGACTCCCAGAGGATAGCTCCAACTCATATGCTACCTCCCCCACACTCTAAGTGACATGATAAGGCCCATAGAAGTGGCGTTTGAGCTTCTCGGCCCTATCTACTTGAGCGTAGACTATATGTATGGATGGAGCCTCAATAATACCAAGTCGGCAACTTCGAACTGCCTCTCAACTCTGCCCCTGTTTGCATAAAGATTCTGCTAATTTTGGGCCATTTTTAGGTTGTCCTTTAGAGCCCTCAAGATATCTTGGCTCTCTTGTGTCCTGTACTTGGTCCTTGGGGGCCTACTGTCTCCAAAAATAATGTCAGCAAAAGATAACACATCATAACCATATAGAGCTCGAAATGGTGACATACTTATAGATATGTGATGCGCAATGTTGTAGCCATATTCACCCAAGTGCAACCACTATATCCACGCTCTTTGTTTTCATGTCACATAGTTACACAAGTATCCCTCCAACCACTTGTTAACTATCTTCGTCTATTCGTCTGTTTGAGGGTGGTAACTGGTACTTAGGGTGAGCTCAATACTCACCAACTGGAATAACTCCTACAAAAACCCATTCATGAACCTGTTGTCACGGTCACTGACAATGGTCCTTGGGAGACCATGTAGCTGAATCACCTCTTTGAAAAATAATTCAGCCACCTATAAAGTTGAGTATCAGGCTGGAATGGCGAAGAAGTGAGTGTACTTCATCAAGCGATCTACCACTACATAAATGCATTCTCTTCCCTATAATATGGGCATCTCGGTAATAAAATCCATCGATATGCTTTCCCATTTCCCCTCCAGAATGGGAAGCGGTTGCAATAGACCCGCAGGGTGTGTCTGATGTCCTTTGTTCTGTTGGCATGTGTCACACTCCAGGATATGCCTCAGAACATCATCCTTGATGCCCTTCCAGGAAAAGTGCTCCCTGATGGTCCGATATGTCTTTGTGAACCACTGGTGCCCTACTAATGGTGAATCATGAGCATCCTGTAGAATCTTCTCCCTCAGCGGGGAGTTGGGTACCAAGTAAATATGATCTAGGTAGTAGATCACCTCATTCATCGCCCGATACCGATCATTTGTCACCATCCCATCAAGGACCTCACTTGCAAACTTGTCCTTGGAGTACTCAACTAGTAACTGCACCCTCTAGTCTGGGGTGAGGACAAAGTGGCTAGTCCCCTAGACAATGCATCAACCACTATTTTTTGCTTCCCTTTCACATACTCGATGTAAAAGTCTTATGCCTATAGTTTTCACACCCACTTCTATTGCCTCTCCTATTGTTGTTTCTTCTCCAAAAAGAACCTGAGGTTGTTATGATTGGTCTTAACCTTGAACTTGTTCCCCACTGAATACTGCCTGAACTTGTCCAACGCATGCATGGTGGCTAGCATCTCCTTATCATAGATGAAGTAGAGTAGCTTGTGGGTAGTAACTTCCTACTCTCAAATTCTATGGGGTGCCCTTCCTACATCAATACGACCCCCACACCCACTCTGGATGCATCATACTCCAAAACGAAAGCTTGAGTGAAGTCAAGAAGTACCAACATCAGACAACTCCTCATGACCTCCTTGAGGAAATCAAATGCCTCCTGCATTGTAGTGGTCCACTCAAAATCCCCCTTCTTTGTCAAGTCTGTGAGGGGTGCAACCAACTAGGAGAAACCCTTCATGAACTTCCTGTAATAAGTGGAAATTCCCACGAACCCCCTCAACTAGGGCACATTCTAGGGCTCTGGCTAATCTCGGATAGCTCTAATATTCTTTTCATGTACTATGACATTTCCTCCCCAACAATGTGCCCTAGGTAGAGCATCTAGGTTAGCCCAAACTCACACTTAGACAATTTGGCATAGAATTGTTGCTCCTAGAATGCATAGTATTGTCTCAAGGTGTTGCAAATGCTCTTCCCACATTCAACTGTAAATCAATATGTCATCAAAGAAAACCAACCCGAAGTTCCTCAACTACCCAAGAAACACATGGTTCATGCATTACTGGAATGACATGGGTGTGTTGGTCAGCTTGAAGGGCATAACCAAGAACTCAAAGTGCCCATAATGGCACCAAAATGTGGTCTTCAAGACATCTTGGTCCCTCACCTAGATATGATGGTACCCCGATCACAGATCAATATTCGAGAAGAACTTAGCTCCCCTCAACTTTTCCATCGTCTCATCTATACGGGGAATGGGATAGCAGTTCTTCATCATCTTCTTGTTGAGGGCCCTGTAATTGATGCACATCCATAAGGGCCCATCCTTCTTCTGCACTAGCACAATTGTTGAAGCAAAAAGGCTAGAGCTGGGCTTGATATTCCCAAGTGCCAATAACTCATGGATGACCTTCTCGATCCCATCTCGATAAGCCTTGGGGTGTCGACAATGGGTGGTGATGACGACCTGCACCCATAGCTCCAACTCAATAGTGTGTTCAAATCCCCAATCAGGCGGTTGTCCCAGTAGTATATCCACAAACACCACTGGATACCTGTCAAGAATGGCATGTATCTCCGACTATGGTGGTTTGGGATTTCCCCTAACCTCTGGGATCCTCAACTCCACAACCCACTCAATGTCTCCATGTCTCAAGTCAACCTCCATCCTATACGCCGAAACAGTCTATGGTGGGTATGTGTGCATCACCCGAAGCAACACGGTCTTGCCATATAGCCCTACAAATTCCATCTCCAACTTCCTCTAGTCTATTGTGACTCTGCTAAGAGTATAGGGCCACTAGAATCCTAACACTACATTGGTGTCTGGTACATCCACCACAAAGAAATGGTTTGTCATGGAGTAGTTCCCAGTGGTCACTATCAAGGATAGCACATAACAAGTGCACTGCATGGTTCTATCCCCAAGCACAAGAACTGAGAATCCATTAAACTCCTTAGTTGTGATGCCCCTCCTCTGAACCAATTGAAAGTCAATGAAATTGTGGGTAGCCCCACTGTCCACCAAAACCAAGACATGCTACCCCTAAACAGTGCCTCTAATCCTCATAGTCAATAATTTAGGTACCCCACAGAGTGATGCAAGGACCCCTCTAGTAGGAGTGAAGGAAACTACCCCTGATGGTGGTGGTGGGCCCCCTCCCTAAGGTGTTTCAATGTCCTCTCCACCCATCTCAAAATAGGTCTCATCCTTTGCACCGATGTCAAAGAATACCTTGATATAGTGGGCCTTGCTTACTGCACACCTATGGCCTGATGCCCACCACTCCTGAGAACTGAAGCACAATTTCCTCCTCCTTAGGTCTCTCTGGGCCTTATCATCTAGATGTCCCCACCCATGATTGGCTCTGGGTGGTGGAGCCCTAGTGTCCTTCTCCCTCTACATGAAACCCTATCTAGGGGGTAATGATGTCCATGCCCTAGGTAGTGCAACCTGTAGATCTTGGGATCTCCCAACTGCATCCTGTAATGTAGTGGGCATGTTGGACCTCACTAACTCATACAATGGCTCTCCTAGCTCATCTACAAACATGAAGATCCTCCTAGACTCTGAAAAGTTAGGCACCATCATAGACAACCACAGAAACACTGAGATGTAGGTTTCTACACTCCCGAATTTCTTGAGCCTTTTCATCTCCCTAAAATACTCCTCTGAATCCTTCCTCTCAAATGTCTCCAACACCCTCCTAGTGAAATCATCATAAGAAGTCACTCCCGCATGTCCCAATGTGGTCAATCCGTGGAACCACCAATTGTGGGCTTCCCCTTGCAGATGCAATGTGGAAATCTTGATTTCCTCTCCTTCTATCATTTGGTTTAGCTAGAAATAAATGTCCATTTTTTTGCTCCATTCCTTGGCCAAGCTCTTGGAGGACCCATCGAAGGTTGGGAGAAATAGCCTCCCCACACTGCGTTACAAATCTTTCCCCTCCATCTAACCTCCTCCACTCTATCCCTTGGGCTTGTTGTTTCCCTTCAACTAATAGAAATATTTGAAAATGAGTACCCTCCCAAAATCAAGCCCATAAGACAGATACTCCAAGAAATATTCCCCATAAGGTGCCTCCTCCTACTCTGGTTGCCCACCTGCTCCAAATTGTAGGAATAGTGGATCTAGGGGGTGTACTCTAAATCAACGGCATTTTGTCATGTAGAGATTCATGGTGATATGAGGTGCGAGATCCTTCCCCATAGTGGAAATCCCCTTTGAATCCATTGCCCTTGTTTCCATTGCCAATTCGCTGGCCCATCCCTTCAATGTTCCAAGACAAATCCTACACTTCCTTCAGTAGGAGTTGGGAAAACTCCTTCTCCTCCTCCCTTTTGTCTCCTTCATTTTCCTTCATGTTGGTTTCTTCTACCTCCATTTCTGTAGTCATAGGATCAGGTGTAATCTCTAATTGTTGTTCCTTGCTTCTATACCTCTATCTCTAGTATGTCACTTTTTGGCTATCCCCTGGTGTCATAGACTACATTTCTCCCATAGGCTATGCCAAATCTATGAGCTCTGATGCCATTCTAATATCCCTAAGGAAAAATTAATAGTAAATATGTAAAGAAAAATAAACCAACACACCGTGAAATTAAAACAAATCATTAGGCCACGAAATTGCCATCCAAACTGCGTTGTCTACTCATTTTATTAAATAGAAAGAGGTGTACAACAAGGTGTTGGAATGTGTATACTTGGGCTTGCTCTAGGCGAGCTAGCAAAAGCCCAAAATGAAAAATGGAACACCCTCCTCTAATTTGTTGCTAATCCAGCCCAAGAGTTGCATTATCAATGCCTAGAAAGGTGATGTTTCCTAAAATGATCTGCTATTAGAGCCTTCCCCAATGCTCAGAAAATTTCAGGAAATTAATCTCAGCCTCTACAGAAGAAACCCAGAATAATCCACGAAGGGTTTGGCCAAAGCTTTACCCCGAAATTTCGACCCTCTTGGGCTTCGCTGGCTCTCCTGCTAGGTAATTCAAAACTCCTAAGTATTTTACTGTTGAATTCTCCAAAATGCCTCCAATCACTGTTAGAAGGCTTCCCAAGCCTTCCCTCCTAATTTCCTCCCCAAACTCCCCTATCTCCACAACTTCACCGAGTGACTCAAGTTGTGACTGTGCAATCCCTGCATTGTTTCTAATCTCCCTGTTGATGGAACTCAACTTAATGCTACTATAACATGACTTACTACTGCTATAACTTGATTCCCTACTATTGTTACAGATTGAGACAAAATAGAACTCCCTCCTTGGGCTAGCACTCGAAGTCCACTAAAGCAAGGGCTGGGATTTCTGCTCAGAAACACCCGATGTGTTGTACCAGACATGAAAACTTGGCTTACTACTCAACTGTGCTCTTGTCAAAAGAAAAATTATGAAAAATGATAGATGATGACCAAAAAGAGAGCCCCTCCTTCCTTTTGTTGACTTACCTCCAAGGTTGCTCATGTGGGTTCACATCAAAATTCCCTCACCTATTTCGCACCAATGAGAGCATACTCTCCATGTGTGTTAGAACCCTATACTACTAGTGTAACCCCTGATTGTTTTTAGTACAACCCCTTATTATGTTTTTGTGCACATGTAGTCCCCATATTGTTATTATTGTGCCCTTACATTATTATTGTTATGTCGGCTCTGATTATATTATGACCCCTTAGACTCCTATATATAGAACGAAGGTCTTTTCATTTGTATCATCCAAGAATTGTTCATTTGTGTAATGTAAAGGAGGTTGTCCCCTTGAAGAGGCTTATTCCTAAGGCGTTGATATATCTTTTCTATCTTTTTGTGAACTGGTTTCATAACATTTGGTATCAGAGCATTGGATTCTAGGGTTTCGTTGCTCCAAATAGATCGTCATGGAATTTTTGCTATAACTGTTTCACTGCGAAGTTTTAGAAGCTAAAAACAAAAACCCATTTGAGACGCAATTGGTTTGAACATCGGGTCCAAATTTCAAATCTTGTCTCACTATATTTTTGGAGATATGATCTGACGAGGTTAGGGTTTTTGCAAGCTCCAGAATTTCATCTCAAACAGGTCATCGTGACATTTTCTCTATAATTGTTATTATATGAAGGTTCAGACTTTGAAATTAAAACCCATTTGAACTGAAATCTGGGTGAAGCTCAGATCCAAATTTTTTATCTTGTCACGCTATATTTTCGTAGATATTAGTGTTTTTACAGACTCCTAAATTTCATTCTAAACAAGTGACCTTGGGAAAATCGTCATAACTTTCTCTCTCATCATCAAATTGAACTTACGTAAGAAGTTACGGAAAGAGGACGAACTATACTTTTCTGTGTATAATTTTTAGATCTGAAGGTTGAAACAATGACACGTGGCACATCGTACAAGTTCACTCTATTGAAAACTTATATAATCAGGTCAGCTTAGGAGATTGGGCATTACGCTTTCTTGGAGAATCCAATTTTGATGAGACTGGTAGCATTGGAAAGAGGACTCAGAGGGCTACCATACGAAGCAATTCTAGACCTTGGAGATCTACAATTACAGAGATACAATAGATTCAATATAAATCTTTTACAAAGTGAAAAAATGTGTCTAGTCTTTTTAAAATTTTGCATAATTTTCCGTTGAAAAAATTAGTTTGAAGTTCAAAGGGCATAGTGAAGCATAATTATCACTAATTTATGCCCAGAAAAAAGAAAATGGAAACACCTAGTAAGAAATTTGAAATTTCTAGCATGACGCATGAATAAGAGGAGGAAATGAAACATGATATATCAAAATTACAAGACCATGTGCAACAAATTTCACTCTCAAAAAAGGTAATAGAAGCTAAGATTGACGATTTAAAGAAAGGCGTGGAAGTTAAGATGAATGGTGTGGAAGCTAATATGAATTGCATGCAAGCTAAGATGGATGGCGTGGAAGCTAATATGGATGTCATGGAAGCTAAGATGAATGGCATGGATGCTAAGATGGATAGTATATAAGAAAAATTGAAAGGCAACATAGAAGATTTGAAGATAGATTTGACTAAGTTGCTACAAGAAATTCTTACTAATGGTGAAAGGGTAGTAAAGGAAACTCATGATGAGAACAAAAGAAATGCTAATCATGAATTCATAGACTCTAACATTGGATTGAAGACCCACCATGTCCCAAAGATCGATATGAGGAAGTTTAATGGAAAGGATCCTGCAAAATGGATACTATAGATGGAGCAATTTTCGATCTCCATAATGTGAAAAACACACAAAGGGTACGCATTGCAAATTTATATTTGGAACCAAATCAGTTTGTATGGTATTAATGTCTTTGCTCTCATAAACAAATTGTCACTTGGGCAATGTTTACAGAAGAAATGATAACACATTATGAGGATACAAAAAGCAACACTTTTTTCAGCCAATTGATAAACCTCAAACAAAAGGGTTTAATGATGGAGCACATTGAGGACTTCAAAAAATTCAATATATGGGTAAAATATATTCCATAGGAGCATAGTATTGATGTGCTCATAGGGACTTTAAAGGATAACATCCAACATGAGGTTCACCTTGGAGAACCTGATTCATTGGAGAAGGCATTCAGGTTGGAAAGAAAAATGGAAAGCAAAAAAATGTCAACAGGGAAGCCTATTAGTCACAACTCTAAAAATGGAAGTTTTGTTGCCCCTATCCTTCCACAACCTACAAGATTGACACCACAAAAATTGGAAGAAAAACGAGAAAAGGAGCTTTTTTATAGTTGTGATAAAAATACACTAAAGGTCGTAAGTGTGCTGAGAAGAAATTAATTTACATAGATTGTGAAGAGGAGGAAGAAAAGGAATAAGAAACGTCAAAAGAAGATGATATACACCAAGAAAAAACCCTAGATAAAGAATAAATGAATCCGAACATATCTTGTAATGCATTAGCCGAAATTACCACTCCTCAAACTATCAAGATAGAAGGACATATCAAGAAGAAAAAGGTAATAGTGTTGATTGATTCGGGTAGTACCCATAATTTTATTCATTGTTAGATAGCCAAGGATTTGAATTGCTTCCTATATCCAACACCAGAGTGTCAAGTGATGACTGCAAGTGGAGGAACCATAAATTGCTCTGGAAAGTGCCATAATATCAAGTTATTCATGGGCGAATATGTATTGAATTGCCCAATTCTTTCCATTCCAATGGGTGGTGCTGATGTTGTCATAGGATTCCAATGGCTACAATACTTGGATACAATAGCTTTTAATTTTCAAGAACTTTTCAAGAAATTTTCTTCATAAGGAAAGGAAGTTGAATTAAGTGGTATCACAGGGAAATCACGAAAGATAATAAGCTCTAACGGAATGACAAAGCTTCTAAAGAAAGAGCAAAGAGGCGTAATTGCACAATTATATTCGCTAGAGGTTCCCACATCGAAATCATCTATTTCTCCAGATCTCCAAAAATCCTTGGACAATCATTCCAAGGTATTTGAGACTCCCAAAGGCCTCCCACCTATTCGTGATCATGATCATGCTATTCATTTGATTCCAGGGAGTGTTCCTCCAAAAATTAGGCCTTACAGATATCCTTATTCCCAAAGGAGTGAAATTGAATGTATGGCTGCAGAAATTCTAGAGGTTGGTGTAATTATCCAACCAAATTCAATAAACGAAGCAAGGGATGAATGGAAGAATGACGAAGCAGGGTGGGAACTCATTCAAAAGTTGTAGAAGATCCTAGTTCAAAAAATATTTCCAGAACTTGACAAGGAAGGAAAAATCATATTGGAACCTGAAGCAGTCACAGATTCGAGAAATCAACAGCTACAAAATCAATCAATTTTATAGCATCTCATCAAGTGGAAGAACTTACCCGCTGATGATTCCACATGGGAGGACAAGAATTTTATACAAAAGCATCAAGAACTACTCAAGCATTGAGGACAACACTTTTTGAAGGAGGCGGGTGTGTTAGGTTGCTATACTACTAGTGTAACCCCTTATTGTTATTAGTAAAACCCACTTATTATATTTTTCTGCCCATGTAGTTCCCATATTGTTATTATTGTGCCCGATAGAAGCCCACTATTGTTATTATTGTGCACTTACATTATTATTCTTATGTCGGCTCTGATTATATTATGACCCCTTAGACTCCTATAGATATAAAGGAGGTCTTGTCATTTGTATCATCGAAGAATTATTCATTTGTGTAATGTAAAGGAGGTTCCCCCCTCGAAGAGGCTTATTTCTAAGGCATTGATCTATCGTATCTATCTTTTTGTGAGCTGGTTTCATAACAATGTGGGTCAAAAATCCTTTATGATGCCCCCCGCACTCCACTAAAGGTACAATCTTTCCTTCAACTCTAATGTTAGGGTGCTTCTCATGGAAAAAATCAAATGTGGATCCCCTAGGCCCACTTCTCCCAAGTGAAACAATGCAATATGCCAAAATTGAGCAAAATTCGGTATTCACTTAGTGAAACACTAAGTAGGAATATCACAATGACCTATCGAGATATGGTAGTTAACGTTAATCTTGGGAGTGGTGTTGGTACCATTCCATGACCCCTTTTTCCCTCCCAAAACATGACAATTTCCTACCTCTTTTCATCATTTATCTCTCAGATACCTTGGAAATTGATTAATTAATAGTCTTATAGTTATTAAATTGCATTGAAATTGATTTAAGGATTTTGTGTTAATGAATTAGGAGTTTTTGGCAAAAAAAGACTACAGGAAGTTCCAACATCCTGTAAATGGCTTATTGTTTGACATGTGGCATGACAGCCAGGCCAGAGAGAAGGGTATGGATGAAAAGCGGAATGTCCAAGCATGGACGAGCACCTATCCCGTAGCGGAATCAACCCTCCTACATGCACGGTCAACGACGGTCAACTATGGCATGTTGGCGACACAGGCAGCAACAGCACACAGTCCAAATCGATTTTAGTTTGTTTCCTTTTTTTTATATGTCAGCTAGGATAGAAACATTTTCAAAATCGTGTTTTGGTAAAAGCGGCAACAGCCGCTCATGAATGTACATCCGTTTTCAATGGATGTGAAACCATATGTAAATATAGTTCTGAACCGGTTGAATAATGGTTATCGTTATTGTTGCTTCACGAACAGAGTTTCGATTTTAATACAAAAAGATTTGCATTACAGTCACGGTTGCGTTATTTTGATTTGGTGATCGTTGGATAATAAGCCCAGTATACCAAGAACGCAGACGGGCGCTGCATACATGGTATACTGTTGTTATTTTATTGCATTTACAGTCAGGGTATTTGGTATTGATATGTGCAGTGATTAAATCAATTCATGTTTATGTTTATATATTTATGAATGCGCTTGTTTATATGTTTGTGCATGCGCTTGAATAGATTATCACTTGGATCGTGAATCATATCCTGTAAGGGATTCGATCCAGGGTTATCTTGTAAAGCACTGTCATGAACTTTATGTTTATAATTTCATCTTGCATGACTGTTAATGAATGTTAATGAATGTTGAGTAGCCACTCAACAGAGGTTTTATGTATGATGTCTCTGTAAGGAGACCAAAATCTTTAATTACAGTGATACACAGCGTTTTATGAATTGAATCTTAGTTGATAGTGATACATAGGGTGATTTAGTTTGATATTGAATCGAATCATAGCGTTGTAATTAGGAAAATTAGACTTAGATTAGATCCTTATGTCTATATATTTTAGGCACACGCCTCGAAGTCTACGCACCCTGGTCGATAATAAATATAGCCCAGTCTAGCACCCTAGATAGGACACTACAAGTGGGTTGCATGAATTCAATACAGAGAGGAATACTACTTCACGACCACACAAGAAATCAAGCGTTACACTTCAATAATGTATAGAGTTGGCCAATATCAAACACGTCATTGTCATCAGTAATGCTATAAAGCTATAGCTAACTGGGAAATTTTTGGTACTCTCTTAAGGGAGTGGGTGCTGGAGTGGATGAAATATTTGCTACATAAAAATTAATCTCCAGTCAAGTATATTTGGTGAGCGATGGTGGATATTTCTAAATATGTCATGAAAGGCTCAGGAGGTTGTGTAAGAAGAGGCTTGTTGAATGGTCTTCATTAGGGTTCCAGAGCACACTTCAAATGCCCACACAAAGCACGTGGTGATAAACATGATTGCAATCACGTTTTTCATGTATTTCTCATTTTCATGTAGCAGATTCCATTGAAAGTATGCAACATGGGTACTCCTTAGACGGTGAATCAAATTATGCATCCAACGACTGTTGCCACTCGAAATCTGAGTACACCCATAGGGAGATAAGTTGAAAATATGAGTTGAAACAATAGTTTTTTCCTTTTTCCCTATAAAATTTGATGATGTAATCTAATATTAGTTTATTATTTCCACTATTATTTTATAATTTCCTTGGGAGACCCATTTTAGACCTCAAAATTCCCCTAATGATACATTTACTCAATACACAAACAGAAATTTTGAAGTAGATGTCCATAAAACATACTTAGGATGTTGTAATCATGAGACCAAAACCTTAATTCAATTCATTAATGACATAGCCCTTAATTCAATTCATTCATGACATAGCATAAAAAGAAGGAAAGAATAAAGCTACAATACATTTGATTTTACAATGCATTTTAAATCACGAAAACCTAGGAATTCCTATTCATTTGTTCCAAAAATACCCTTAAACAAACCTAAGGTCCTTGAAATGAATTTGTGGAATCCAAAATTATTCCTCGACACAAGAAGGTCAATTACCAAAACAAACCTAGTGTCTCTGAAATGCATTGGTGGAATTATATCCTTTAAAAATATATATAAACTGAAATTATAAAGACTTTTAAATCTAAATTTAAAGTGAAAGAAACAATATTCTTTACTATTTCCTATATATTCATTTTTAGATTTCTCAATGTTTCCTTATAATTAATTTTCTTTTATGAAGATGAGATGTTTAAAAATATGAGAATTTTTTAGATTTCTCAATGTTTCCTTATAATTAATTTTCTTTTATGAAGATGAGATTTTTAAAAATATGAGAATGTTAAATAAAATTTAAAATGTAGATGTGATTATGTTGAATGCTCATTTGTTTTTTTTTATTCTTATTTAAAATGAAAATTTTGATTAATCAATATGAAACATAGTAAATAAATATGGGATTTTGCAGATATATTTTCGTTTTTTTAAATTAACGAGATCTTTTGTTGAGTCAAGAAGTGTTCTAATAATGCTAAGAATAGGGAACATAGCCTTAATACTTTTCCTCTTTAGAATCTGTTGACAGCGTTGGACTTGCCAACATCAGGGTATCTCCCCGGTATGAAGTCCCAACTAGACCTCACACCGTTTGGTGTGGGAGTCCCATCCGGTATGATGGCCTAGTTGCCATTATCTTAAAGATATGCCTTACCTCTTGCTTGTTAGCATATGAGAGTGTTTTTCTTTGTTTGATAACAACGAGGTTCACGTGCATGGTGAGTGCTAGTGTTACTTGTGTCAAGGCTCTTTCGTAGCAGAGAGAGAGGGCAGAAGTGAGTCTTCAGTCGAAAGGGAAGAATCCCAACTCTGTTAGAGACACACAACTCAATAGGACATGCACAGCTTCTGAAGGAGCACTCCACATGGATGTGGCAGTCACAACACACAAGAGAAGGTAGCACATACAACACCCAGTGGAGCAACCCGCGTGAGTGCGATGGTTGTTATAACAAGTTTATGGGGAAGGTTTTTTCTGATGTCCGGTGAGGCAACCCACGTGGGAAAGGCAACGTTAACAACTCATACAACACATTTTCATAAATAATTGCATTAGAGCAATTGAAAGAATTCAATTGTTTTAACACAGGTTAAAGCAACATGCATTACAAGTGTTAAAGATTAGTCTTACGAATAGTTACAATACACGTGTGAAAATGTGCTGGCCTATTAATAGGCTTTTGAATTATGCAAAAGTTCCAAGACACACCGGTACACCATTACATCACTAACTGTTACACTGAATTTTGTCACCCTGACTATCTGCAGTATGTGGCCTCATCAATAGCCACATTGTCCTCTTTGTCAAGCCCCATACCTCTGCTCTTCATGTCAAAACCTCAAAGAGAGAGAAAGTCACTTAAAAACATGTTTATCTCTGGGTACGCAGGTTCTCTCTACCTTTCCTGCGTGTACGCACTCCATATACATTAGACCTGCGTAGTAATACGCTCTGTATACTAAAAGTGCGTACCCCTGTAAAGGTCAAAAGGCGCGAGTTTCATCTTAAAAAACTTACTTGTGGTCACTTCTAGAGCCTTCTAGAAGAGTGTTTGACGTGTATTGAGCACCTCCAGATGGTTCATGCATCCCTATGATAGAGGAACTTATCCCATCAAGAGAGGAACTTCCCCATCCAAAAGAGGGAGTATCCCATTGATGTTGGACCTGAATAACTTCCTCTAGAACACTATAAATACAGGCATTGGGCCAGAGGAGGGGAGGTTGAAAGCTGAACATTCCAAAGGGTAGATGCTGCTGGAATTAGAACTTCCTTGTAGAAGCTTGTGAGGAGAGATTCCCATCCTTTCTTGTTTCATTTGGAAGTGGGTGAGCTTATCAAAGTAAAGGAAAACTCTTGCTGGACCCTGGGAGGAACTTGCACCACACCAAGGCTCAGGTTGTAATGGTTTCTTTTGTTTCCTATTAATACAAATAAGTCCATTCTTCTCAACAATTTGTTATTAATGAGTTGTTTCATATACTCCTTGGTCTGTATGTTGAATATGTTTTATTTTATGAGATATTCAGGTGAAATTTAATCGTTTGATTGTTAGTGAATGCAGGTTTCGAGGTGAAGGAGGAGCTCATCCGGATCGACGAGGCTGGACTACTACAACAGCGTTGGACTACAGGTAGGATCTAAACACTTGATTTCTTGTATGGTAAATGCATGTTTAGAGAAGGATTGTTCTTAATTGTTTTGTTTGTCACTAGAAAGCCTTAAGCTTCTAGGGAGGTTGGTTTTGTCCGCAAGATTAACTCTTTCCGCATGACATAGTTGACAACTGACTTCCCCTTTAATGTGTCAATTAGTCCAACTCTAAATTGTTTTACTCGGATGAGCCGCTAACAACAAATACAACTCCTCCTCTCCTCCTACGTCACATGGCCATGATGTTTAATTCAAAATCAACCATTTATATTCATATGATGAAGGTCATATATTTTCTAAGAAGGAGAAAATTCTCAACTACTCAGTATATCCATAATGAATATTACAAGAGAGGGGCCATGCTTCTTTTTCAAGTCATTATATAATTAATTATAGGAATTCTAATATTTAATTATATTAAATATTAAGAAAGAAAAAATAACGTATCTGAATCAATGGTTATCCCACCCATATAACGAGAATCTAAACCATAATTATATTAACTCAAGTAACTATTGGAATAAATGTAAAAATTATGATATTTTAATATATTAAATAAATTATGATATAATTATGATATTTTAAAAAAGTAATGTATTAAATCATGCTTAGTCCATCCATGTAATTAGAATTTAAACCATAATTTATATTACCTGAAGTAAATATTATTATTCCAATAGTAATAAATATAACAATATTTTATATTATTATAAGTATAATAAAAGTAATTTATTATAAATATAATTTATTGTAAATGTTTATATTTGAAAAGGGAAATTATAATATGAGTGTCCCAAAAGAATATTTTTGGAGTATATTTTTTTATCTAAAAAGTTAGTTTAATGTGTTATTGTTAAAATTATTGTACATTTATTAATCATATGGAAGGTGTCTCTCTCTCTCTGAGGGGTTTGAAGTGAGAGAATAGAACAAAATGTCAGAAATTTGAGACAAAAATTGGGAGAAAAGGCTTTCAATACTTAATTCATTGATTTACAAATAATGATACATAATTCACAAGATGAGGCATCGTATTATAGAATTGAGGTTCTCATAACAAACAACCAATTTGTCTAAATGGTTGAACCTCATTCACAATTTTCTCCACAATATCTCCATAAATGTCTCCACAAATATCTAAGCTGATTTTGTGTGATTTCATTCCTAATTTCTCTCATTATCCTCATATTTGGTCATATGTATACTCCTAGAGTAAGTCTTCTTTGATTATGAATAATTTCATATTTTCTTATGAATAATTCCTTCATACTCCCTTTAATAAATACTTAATCAATATTTAATTTGGACTTAATGATTGTTAACATATGTATGAGGCTAACATTCCCTCCCTCAATGATAGGTCCAAAGAAATATCTTGGTACCAACTCCATGTCTTCATGCGAAAATTGTTGAGTTGATCTTCAATGAAGAACTGCTTGAAAAACTACCAAAAACTAGGTGTTGAAAAACTCCAATATGAAGAGAGCACACCAAGAGAAGTGAATTTGATGTAAATCTGATACAACCGTGAAAATGCTTGACAACTTAATTGAATGCCTAGTTGTAATGTGAAAGGATCCATCTATCATTTTCTAGGTCCAATGACCATCCAAATGAACAAAAAATCTCCACAAATCCTCTCAATCAACATCCCGATCACTTTCCCATTGGGAAATTTTGATGCCCACTAGAAAATTGTTTTGTTGTTGAAACTTTTAGTATGAAAACCATCAATTCCACCCTTTGTTAGCTGAAAGGAGAGACCATAACCATATTCGTCTATTTTGAACTCCACCCTCCCCCACCCCCCCCTCTTTGAGATGTAGGAGAGATTCATTGTTCTACTTCCCCTTCCAAACACATGAGAGTACCATCTTCATTTGATTGTTGGCTACAATATCTAAGATTGAATTCTGTGATAAAACATATACAATCATTTGACTATAGATGAACACTCTCAAGGATGAATCCATGCATAATTGATCTTCAATCTAGCTTGTTGCTTTTGTTTGAAACATTTATCTGATGAGTGATTATTCTTTCGAAAATGGTGACAAGGATAAAGATCAAAACAATGATATTCCATATGACTAGTTCTTTGACAATGCCTACATTTCAATTTTTCTTCAAATTTCTCATGGATTTTTTATGTTCCCTGATCGAGAAATACTCCATTAATGAAATTGATTAGTTTTGAATAATTAGGAATATGAAAGTTGTTGTCATCTTTGTCATATCCTAAACCACATAAATTTTTATTAAATTGGATTTTCTTCCATGGTTTGATGATTGGCTTGGAACAAGAAGGTTGAACTTGTCAATCATTTATAACTTCTACACTTGAAATTATATCACTGAGTAGCTTGGAATTATCTTCATCATTTGAATTTGTGTTGTTGAATGGATAAGAAACATGACTCTTCTTCTAGAGCTGATCACATTGTAGTTTTGATTGAAGTTGGAGAAATTCAACGGTCTCATGTGCATAATGTAGATGCCTTTTGATATAAAAAAGAGTCTCTTTGTTTATTTTCATCGCATCTTCAACAATGGTTAGTATCAGATTGTTTATAAACTCTAACAATTGAATTCTTTGCTTCATTTGAAATTTCTCACTTGAGCTCACGCTCGCTTGATTTTAACACTTGCTTGATTTTTTGAACTCACTGGCTTGAGCTTGTTTGCTTAAACTAGATTTCTTGAATTTCATGCATGCTTGATCTTAGAGTTGTGCTTTGCTTCTTTCAATTTCATTCTCACTTGATTTTGTTTTAACAAGATTAGGGTTTCGTCTACCACCGAAAATGCACCCATTGAGTTAACGATTTTAAAATGAGTAGATGACAAGTTCAAATGACTTATACCAAATGTCACTTTAATAATTTAAGGCTTGGGTGTCAGATTCAACCAAGAGTGCACCCAGTACAATTCCAATACATAAACTTACAATTGATGATTTGCATGTTACAATAAAATTCAATTTCAATTTGATTTGACTCTTACAAAAATTGGTTGCAAGTGCATTGTTCAAAAAATGATGTTGAATTTATGCAAATGTTGTTGATGTAGGCTTGCCTTGGAATGTTGATGATTTCTTGAGTTTTTTCTTTGTAGCTTCTTAATTGTGGGTGCTTGACCATATGCACTTTTCTTATTTATTCTTGTAGATACTTAATTATGAATGCCTACGGTCCTTTAGTGTATTGTCGTATGATGAAAAATTGCAAGTATGTGTCAAAACTAGACTCAAAATACAATAAGCCTTCAAACAAAAAATCACCATCACATGCAAGTAAAGTGTACCTAAGATCCCCTTATTCAAATTTCAGGCGGATGTAGGTAACTTCAACACCACATAAAATGATATGTTTTTATTAAATATTAGAGTACATAAGCTATCAATCTCCACCCTTATAACTCCCACTTTTACATTAGCACATTAACTCTCATATCTCCCCTTTTCAAATAAAATTTTTTGTGTTTGAAATAGAATTTTCCAAAAGCACTTTTACATGTCCCTAAGGAATATCGGGTATTTTAATATTAAGAAAAGTAATAGAATATATTTTCAAAAGCTTATGTCATTAAAAAATGTGCATTAAGTATCACTTAAATCATACCTTGAAGGAAGTGCATAAATCCTTTTTAGTTGGACTCCTTTTCATAGATGTGGACTTTCTCTTCATTTACATTTTGGTGGCTCCTCTTTAGCTTTGTGAGCATAGGAAAATTGGATATTTTTTCCTTCAACTACCGATGGATCTTATTCTCTAACAACTCCACTTTCTTCCTTCAACTTTCCCACTTTTTCAAGAAATGACCACATCTTGATGCAGGGAAAACCTCTTGATAACCTTTGAAACTCAAATTCTACAAGACAATTCAATTTTAGAAATTTGTTTTGCAATATGAAAAAAAAAGCTTCAACTGCATCAAAGTCTTGGTAGATCCTTTCTTATTGATTTGTAACCAGAATAGCTAGCAAAGAAAACAACCAACTAAGTTGGTCTTAATTACATAAAAAACTTTCATTTTGCGAGCATTCGTTTTCGGCTTGCTATGAATGGCCATGGAGAGTGTAGAAACTTATCACATTTATGCATATTCTAGCGGACGTAGAGCCTCTATCTCTCATAAGTATAAATATGCACTCACCAAATCCATTCTCTTCTATGAGGGTCAAAGATCGGTTAGACTTCTGGCAAACCCACAGTTGAGATGGCAAGGGAATTCTGCACTTCCAGATGCAGCGCCTTAAGTATGTTGCATATCTTGGTATTATATACGTGAAACTTGCAAGTAGGTGAGTCAAACTAGGATCACTAGCATTGGGAGAGGCGAGAAGACATGAACACACCTCGCAATGTTTATAAAATAGACGCGCGATATCCTCGAGTAGACACTGCTGCAAAAATTGTAGTAGTCCTTACAACTGCTTCCACAATTCTCTTCCAACAATGATAGTAACATGCCTCTCTGAAAAACACCACTGTCAATGAAGAATGAAACACTCAATCAATAGTGATCCACATAACAATGCTTCCAACGTAGCGATCCTTTCTTGCAGATTGTAACTTTAGATTAGTAATGAGAGATTTCACTGAACAACTCTTATCTAGCTTGGAATTTCTGTAGAAAGACATAATATGTAGGTCTTTCTTGTACTAATGAAATAAAAGATACAATCAATGCATTCACGTCTGCATATTTCTTCTTACAATTTCATTTTCATTAATACACTAGTTAGATTCTACAAGTTTTATCTAACCATATAAATTCTATCAATAGACAGATAAATTTAACTTCCCCAAGAAGATTGAATGAAAATATGTCCTTGGGAGTCAGAATAGTTTCTCCTAGAAATGGTATTCACATTCCACCTCTGCAACAAATTAGTAAAAGTGTAGTTGCAAAGTTATCAAGTCGTAGTAAACTTCCTTTCCTTGAATGTTACACATTGAATCCTCCTATTGGTTAGATGAGCTATGAAAATGTTGGATTTAACAAAATTTGAATTCCTTGATTGTTCCACACTCACTCTCAAATAACCTCAGGCCTAGCTCAATACAACTCTCATCAATCTTGCATTGTTTCATTCCTTCATATCTTTCACCATTCTATGATCACATAGCTCTGATACCAATTTAAGTGAGATAATAAAATGAAATATCATAAATTTGAGACATAAAATTGGGAGAAAAGGCTTTCAAGCCTTAATTCATTTATTTACAAATAATGATGCATAATTTACAAGATGAGGCCTCATATTATAGAATTGAGGCTCTCATAACAAGCAATCAATTTGGCTATTTGGTTGAAACTCATTCACAAGTTTCTCCACAATATCTCCATAAATGTTTCCACAAATATCTAAGTTGATTTTGTGTGATTCCATCCCTCACTTCTATCATTATCCTCATCTTTGTTCATATGTAGAATTCTAGAGTAAGTCTACTTTGATTATGAATAATTTCATATTTTCCAATGAATTATTCCTTCACAGACCCTTTAAGAAATACTGAATCAATATTTAATTGAATTAATGATTGTTAACATATGTATGAGGCTAACATTTCCCCCCTCAATCATAATTCCAAAGTAATATCTTGGTACAATCTCCAAGTCTTCATGAAAAAATTGTTGAGATGATCCTCAATGAAGAACTGCCTCAAAAACTGCCAAAAACCAGGATGCTAGCTAACTCCATTACGAAGAGAGCACACCAAGAGAAGTGAATCAGATGCAAGTCTGATACAACTATGAAAATGATTGACAACTCAATATAATGTCACGTTATAATGCGAAAGGATCTATCTATCCTGTTATTGGTCCAATGACCATCCAAGTGAACAAAATAATGTCTACAAATGCTCTCAATCAACATCCGAATCGCTTTCCCATTGGAAAATTTCAATGCCCACTAGAAAATTGTGTTGATGTTGAAACTTTCGATATGACAACCATCAATTCCCCCCATTGTCAGCTAAAAGGAGAGACCAGAACCACTTTTTGCTTTTAACTCCCCCTTTTAGATGTAGGAGAGATTCACTATTGTACACCCCCTTCCAAACACATCCGAGTGCCCTCTTCATTTGACTATTGGATACAATATATGAGATTGAATAATGAGATAAAACATATAAAATTGTTTGACTATAGATGACCACTCCTAAGGATCAATCCACACATAATTGATATTCAATATAGCTGGTTGGTTCTGTTTGTAACATTTCTCTGATGAGTGATTCTTCTTGCCAAAATGGTGACGAGGATGGAGATCAAAACAATGATATTCCATATGACCAGTTCTTTGACAATGCCTACATTTTAATTTTTCTTCAACTCTCTCATGGACTTCTGATGTTCAATGATCGAGAAATCCTCCATTGACGAACTTGAGTGGTTTTGGATAATTAAGAATATGAATATTGTTGTCATATTTTTCATATACTAAACCACGTCATTTTTTGTTGCATTGGATTTCCTCCCATGGTTTGATGATTGGCTTGGAACAACAAGGTTGAACTTGATCATGTACAACTTTTACACTTGAAATTGTATCACTGAGTGGCTTGGAATTATCATGATGATTTGAAGTTGTGTTGTTGAATTTATGAGAAACATGACTCTTCTGCTGGAGCTCATCATATTGTAGTTGTGATTCAAGTTGGATAAATTCAACGATCTCATGTGCATAATGTAGATGCCTTTTGATATCAGCAATAGTCGGTTTGCTTATTTTCACCATGTCTTCAGTAGTGGATAGTATCAGATTGCTTAGAAACTCTAACAATTCAATGATTTTCTCCATTTGAATTCACTTGCTTGATTTTAACACTTTCTATATTTTTTAACTCACTCACTTGAAATTGTTTTCTTAAACTATCTATCTTGAATTTCACGCTCGCTTGATCTTAGAGTTGTGCTTTGCTTCTTGCAATTTCACACTCACTTGATTTCATTTTAAGAAGCTTACGGTGTTGGCTACCACCAAAAATGAACCCAAGTTAATGATTTTATAGTGAGTAGATGACATATTCAAATGACTTTTACCAAATATGAGTTTAATGATTCAAGGCTTGGGTGTCGTGTTCAAACGAGAGTGGACCCAATACAATTCCAATAAGTAAACTTACAAATGATGATTTCCAAGTTATAATACAATTCAATTTCAATTTGATTTGACTCTTCCAAAAATTGGTTGCAAGTAAATTGTTAAAAAATTGATGTTGAATTTATGCAAATGTTGTTGATGTAGACGTGCCTTGGAATGTTGATGATTGCTTGAGTTTGTTCTTTGCAACTTCTTACTTGTGGGTGCATGAACATATGTGCTTTTCTTATTTATCCTTTCTTGTAGCTACTTGATTACAAGTGCTTAAACTCCTTGAGTGTATTGTTGTATGATGAAAAATTGCAAGTATAGTGTCAAAAATAGACACAAAATACGATAAGCCTCTAAACAAAAAATCACCATCACATGCAAGAAAAGTGTACCTATGATCCCCTATTCATATTTGGGGCAGATCTAGGACACTTCAAGACCACAAAAAAAAGATACGTTTTTTATTAAATATTGGACTACATAAGTTATCAATCTTCACCCTTATAACTCCCACTTTTACATTAACACATTCACTCTTATATCTCCCCTTTCCTCATAAAACCTTTTATATTTGAAATATGAATTTCCAGAGCACTTTTACACATCACCAAGGAATATAAGATATTTTATTACTTTTAAGAAAAGTGATAAAAATATATTTTCAAAATCATGTCATTAAAAAATGTGCATTAAGTATCACTTTAAGTATACCTTGAAGGAAGTGCTTCAATACTTTTTAGTTGGACTCCTTTTCATAGATGTGGACTTTCTCTTCATTTACTGTGGCAGCTTCTCTTTAGCTTCACAAGCACAATAAAATTGGATCCTATCTTCTTCAACTCAACCGATGGATATTATTCTCTAGAAACTCCACTTTCTTCCTTTGACTTTCCCTCTTTTTCAAGTAATGACCACATCTTGACGTAGGAGAAACCTCTTCACAACCTCTAAAACTCAGATTCTACAAGACTATTCAATTCTAGAACTTTTTTCTGCAATTATTGTTCAACCCTATGCAAAAAAAATAAATTCTTCAACTACATCAAAGTCTTGGAAGATCCTTTCTTATTGATTTTTAACTAGCATAGCTAGCAACGACCACAAACAACTGAGTTGGTCTTAGTTACATAATTCATCTTGCTATGAATGGCCATGGCGAGCGTAGAAACTTGTCACATTTATGCATATTCTAGGAGATGTGGAGCCTCTATGTCTCAACACTATAAAGATGCACTCACCAAATCGATTCTCTTCTACAAGGGTTAGAGATTAGGTAGACTTCTGGAAAACTGGTAGTTGAGATGGAAGGGGAATTCCACACTTTCAGATGGAGCTCCTTAAATTTTTTGCACATCTGGTTTTTCTATACGTGCAGGTAGGTGAGACGAACTAGGATCACCAGTGTTGGGATAGGCCCAAAGACATGGACACACCTAGAAATGTCTATAAAATAGACATACAACATCCTGGATCAGACGTTGTTGTGGTGCTTGCATCTGCATCCATAATTCTCCTTCAACTATGCTAGTAACTTGCCTCTCTCAAAAACACCATTGTCAATGAAAAAGACAATGAAACACACAATCAATAGTGATCCACATAACAACACTTCCAAAGTAGGACTCCTTTCTAGCATATTGTAACTTCAGATTACAAATGAGAGATTTCACTCAACAACTCTTCTTTAGCTTGGAATTGCTTTAGAAAGACATAATATGTAGGTCTTTCTTGTACTGATAAAATAAAACATACAATCAATGAATTCACATCTGCATATTCCTTCTTACAATTTCATTTTCATCAATACACTAGGAAGATTCTAAAGATTTTATCTAACCATATAAATTATGTCAATGGACAAATAACTTTAACTTCCCCAAGCAGCTTCAATAAAAAGAAATCCTCAACAGTCAGAATAGTTTCTCCTGGAAATGAGATTCACAGTCCACCTCTGCAACAAATTAGTAAAAACATAGTTGCAAAGTTCTCAAGCAGTAGTAATCTTCCTTTCCTTGACTGTTACATAGTGAATCCTTATATTGGTTAGATGATCTATGAAAATGTTGGATTCAACCAAATTTTAATTCCTTGATTATTTCACGCTCACTCTCAAGTAACCTCGGGCCTATCTCGATAGAACTTTCATCAATATTACACTGTTCGATTCCTTCATTTGTCACCATTTCTAGCACCTGTAGCATATGTGCTTGAGGAGATGTAGAAAGCTTCCTAGAGATAGCCTCTGGGTTGATTATAGATCAGTGCCTTGGACATCTTAAAGAGAGAAGTGAATTTTGGATTATCTGAGGGATTATGTTGCACTCCAATTGTCACATAGTTTTGAAAGATAATAAAGGGGGGACTGGTTCAATAGTCTTTCATCAAGGTGAACTCAAGTAGATTTGTGGATCCAGATATAGGGGGTGAATTGAGTTGATATCAAAGAGGAATGTCTTGTTATGATGGTTGATACACAAAAATAAGTTGCTTGATATTGAAGTTGTAGTAAAGGTCAAGAGGAGGAGAGAAAGGAAGGAAATAGATGCATAGGGATGTAAACAAGACAAAATCCTAAGCAACAATGTTCTGTCAGAAGGATGGAAAGTAGAAGAGATGGAATGACAAGCATTGGAAAGCGTGAATTAAGGTTTCATGTTATATAGCTCATCTATACACTTATTACTAATCAGCATATGTAAATCTGTGATCTTAAAGGTACATAAGTAAATCTTTAAATAACACAGGTATTGCTACTACTTAGCAGCATACATATAGCCATGAGAGACTGAGACTGAAAACTTCATTCTACAATTTTAGTAAAAGAGAAATATACATGAAATGAGATTTAAAAAGTGGAAAACATACTTCTTATAGCCATGATTGGAATCAATAGATTAGTTTCATTAATCCTTAAAGAGTCCAAATCACCAATCCATTTACATTCAGCAATGCATCAATCAAGTCCCTCATGAACATGCACTTAGAACCAAAAGTGGAATCACAAGATTTTGAACACTATGGGTGTAGAATTCTGGAAACTTTATTAAGTCTTTCTTCCCTCTATTTATAAGTAGAGGGGAGGCTTTGGAAAACAATTAAAATTAGCTCCAACTATCTGATAGACTAGATGTCTTGGAATGCGAAGGTTCCTGCCCAAAATGATTTGATCCAAATTTGATTCCGTTCTTGAAAATATAGAAACTAAAAAATAATAAGAAAAATGAAAATAGAATGATGATGGGAGGAAAATATATCCCAGATGCCCCTATTATGGCCTCTACTCATGCCAGGTTTCTACCTCAATGATCTGGCTATTCCACTTGTCACTTTCACCTTAACCATCTAGCTTCACCACTCTATGGAGTTGGTAGCAATCAACTGTGTTAGCTTGTCACAGAGTGGGAGCAGAGATCGATCTGGCAGTTGTTCATTGTATGATTGGGTGGAGCTCCATCCTGAGGCACTAGGTCTTCCTTGAGCCCCATAATGATTTACCACTGCTCCATGCCTTCATTTAATACTATAGCTGCTGATCCATATGCCTTCAAGGCTCTGTACCATGTTATCGGAAAGCAACATGCCTCATAAAATAATCATGGTGTGATATCGGGGATTCTCCAATATGGGCACTTAACACTGCAAAACATTTTGAAACAACGAGTTCTAATCCCTTAAGGCCCCTTTTATTTTGAGCCCTTTCTTTAAATTTTCATAATATGATTGGGGGCTATGACTATGTGCTTAGCCAAATATCAGAACTCGGAAAATCGAGACTTCACAGTGAATAGGCTTCATGAAACATCGAACGTTGATCACATTTTCTTCTTAACCCTTGGTCCTTTGATGCTCCTTGTGGCTGTAGGCCAACCCCCATATTGGAGACCCCAATCAGAGATTCTAATTAACGATTTCCTTTTGAGGCATAACACGCTGCAACTGTCGATCTCCAATGTGTGATGTCATTACTGCCACGTGGCACTTCCTGAGTGGTGGCATGTGTCACCTAGATATGTCCCCATAGGACCATGAAAATGCTAGATCAGCATGCCACGTGTCCACCTTACTGCCACATCAAGGTGATGTTAGCAACCACGTGTCCCTTATTGGAACCAATGATATTCAGCCATGTGGCCCCCTAGAGGAGAGAGAAAATTCCCGCCCTCTTCTAGTTTTGCGACTAAATTCCTTTGTAAATTCTTCTTCATACTTTCCCAGCGTGTTAACACTAGAGGCTCAATCCCAACGAATTTAATTGCAATCGAAACTTCATGCGATACTGTAACATTAAAAGGTTTTCACCTGTTTGATTGTTGATTACGATGCGTTGATATCTTGATGCTCTAATGGCTTAGACCTCTGATATGCGATATTGCCGATGTGTGAGACGTGGATATGTGGGATGGCCAATGTGTGGGATGGCTGATATGTTAGGACCCGAGCTTTTACCCTTAGGCATTTTCTCCTTGTTTTCTGGTTTTGAAAAGGGAAACTTCAATCTGCTTTAACTTTTGACTTTGGAGTCCATTTGAGGAGTCCCATATACCGTTGGAAATATAATTCTGAGAGCTATCCATTTCAGGGGGTCCAATTTAGCTTTGAGGGCTTCTGTGGCTTGAAATATGACTGAAATTTTTTATGTTCTTTTGTATGTTGGTCAGTTGAAAACAACTTTTGTAGTGAGTAACATCATTGGCTACAACTGGGGTAGTGCCTTCTAGCAAGGTGTTGAGAACCTGTAGACCAGTAACCTTCACCATTCGGCATGGAGTCAAAAATATAATGAATCCATAAAACAAGAAAAAAAATCCATGGAACTTTATTTGCTGGGAGTCCTTTCCTCATCTAACTGAAATGCATAAACGTATATTCTAACAACTGGAAAAAAAAATTATCATCTAATGAGCTTATTTATATACAACTCGTAGTTATGTATTGGGCAAAAATTCACCTAACTGATTTCAACCCTCCAATGGTACTAGGTCAGCATTTGGGTGTTGGACATAATGCCTCCATCTGCTGAAATTTAAAAGTCAAAACAAGCATGCACCATAAAAAATATTCAAACAAAAAATCTGATACATGCTCCAGAAACAACCTCTGTTGCTGAACTAAGAATGTCATAGAACTACTAAGAAAAATTTGTAGCTGCCTTATTTTCATCAAAATTCTGCTAACCAATATATCAGCCATAAATATTGTTCAACTCCTCAGCTTTAGATTTTTCAAGAAAAACTTGTTGTTGATATTTTGCTACCCATTTGTCAATAGGCCAGTCTGCTTGGAAATCTGCAACAGAATATTCATTTTCTGAACTGTAAGAATCATATATTAGAGAATCTACTGAGAATTCTTGGTAGGAACCTTTCTGCAACCGATAGTCACAAACATTACTTGGTCCTTCAACTTTGGGCTCTTCTTGAAAATGTTGTTGGGAGCTTTATCCCCACTTGCTAGTAAATAGATCCCTTTCACAATATACAACCACCTCATCCTCCTCTGAATCATATGAGTCATAAATCAAAGAATCTTCATCAACTTCAATATCAGCTTCATGAACAAATTCTCCATTCGAATTATGTGGGTCGTAAATTGGATCCTCTTTGTTGACCTCCTAGTGGCCCTCCTCTTCTTGCGCAGCTTCCCATGACTGGGATTGTTGTGGCTCCACATCACTTGACTCTCCATCAGAGTCATATACATCATAAGAAGGAGAATCATCAACTTCGGTTGAAGGAGATCTCTGAGGGTTTATTTGCAACTCTATGAAGTCTCCTTCTTCTCTTTCTTGATCATTGGGTGATGCTTCTTGATGCAAGTATATGTTTTAGTGGAGCAAAGCCCCACAAACATCTTCAGCAGGATCATGTACCTTAGAAATATTTTGGCCATGGAAATAATCAAAGAAATCTTCAAATAGAGCATTTGGTGGATACAATCTTTTGCAATAATGATTAAATGTCACATGAAAACTCTTTAGGGAAGATATTATGCCATGAGGTATTGTTCTATACTAAAATCTAAAATTTTCTTCTAAAGAGTACATGAATAATTTCATTTTCACATCTTAAAACAGAATACCCTGTTGTTCCATGCATTCATGAAGATTATTGCGGTCATGGTCTGACCTTCTATCTTTGTTTCCACTGAATCTAGGCAAATAGGTATTCCATTCTTGACATGAAGGGACATGATTGGGATAACTAACAATAGAAGAAAAATCTAGTGGGGAAAATTTGTTGGCAAAGAATGCAGGGATGGCCTTTTTGAAAACCTCTCTAAGTGAGGGATCTCAAGTTCAAATGTAGGGGAAGTTTTCTATTGTTTAGCACCAGAGTGCGTATGAGGTTTCTTGAAATCTAGGATGATAAAATAAAGATATAGATAGTGGAGTCCCCAAGATGTTAACCATAAAATTGAAATAGTGGAGTTGTCAAGGTGAGATATCTTTAACCCACATTTCCCTTGCTCACCTAGAATAGGGAATGTAAATATTTTTCATACACAGGAAATATTATTTCAGTTTCATCCCAAAAATGGTGTGAAAAAAGATTCTTTCATTGTTAGGACTATCAAACAATGGGTGTTCATATAGTGGATTCACCAAGGTGAGAGATATTCAACTCACACTTCCATTTCTCACCTAACAAAGGGAATGTAAATATTTGTCATACCCAGGGGAGATTATTTCAGTTTCGTCCCCAGAAATGATGTTAAAAATATGGTGTCGCTTTTTCTAGCACCTGTAGCACAAGTGCTTTAGGAGATATAGAAAGCTTCCTAGAGACAACCTTTGGGTTGATTGTAGACCAGTGCCTAAGACATCTTAAAGAGAGAAGTGCATTTAGGATTATCTGAGGGATTATGTTTCACTCTAATTGTCATGTAGTTTTGAAAGATAATAAAGGGGGGATTGGTT